>MQUG01003332.1:0-66391 GCA_007213375.1 Steinernema feltiae
TCGTGGCTCCCTCAGTAGTCGAAGTTGCTGATTCGGTCGTTGAGGTCGCGCTCTCTGTGGTGCTCGTGGCTCCTTCGGTGGTGCTCGTGGCTCCCTCAGTAGTCGAAGTTGCTGATTCGGTCGTTGAGGTCGCGCTCTCTGTGGTGCTCGTGGCTCCTTCGGTGGTGCTCGTGGCTCCCTCAGTATTCGACGTTGCTGATTCGGTCGTTGAGGTCGCGCTCTCTGTGGTGCTCGTGGCTCCTTCGGTGGTGCTCGTGGCTCCCTCAGTAGTCGAAGTTGCTGATTCGGTCGTTGAGGTCGCGCTCTCTGTGGTGCTCGTGGCTCCTTCGGTGGTGCTCGTGGCTCCCTCAGTAGTCGAAGTTGCTGATTCGGTCGTTGAGGTCGCGCTCTCTGTGGTGCTCGTGTCCTTCGGTGGTGCTCGTGGCTCCCTCAGTAGTCGAAGTTGCTGATTCGGTCGTTGAGGTCGCGCTCTCTGTGGTGCTCGTGGCTCCTTCGTGGTGCTCGTGGCTCCCTCAGTAGTCGAAGTTGCTGATTCGGTCGTTGAGGTCGCGCTCTCTGTGGTGCTCGTGGCTCCCTCAGTAGTCGACGTTGCTGATTCGGTCGTTGAGGTCGCGCTCTCTGTGGTGCTCGTGGCTCCTTCGGTGGTGCTCGTGGCTCCCTCAGTAGTCGAAGTTGCTGATTCGGTCGTTGAGGTCGCGCTCTCTGTGGTGCTCGTGGCTCCCTCAGTAGTCGACGTTGCTGATTCGGTCGTTGAGGTCGCGCTCTCTGTGGTGCTCGTGGCTCCCTCAGTAGTCGACGTTGCTGATTCGGTCGTTGAGGTCGCGCTCTCTGTGGTGCTCGTGGCTCCCTCAGTAGTCGACGTTGCTGATTCGGTCGTTGAGGTCGCGCTCTCTGTGGTGCTCGTGGCTCGCCTTCGGTGGTGCTCGTGGCTCCCTCAGTAGTCGAAGTTGCTGATTCGGTCGTTGAGGTCGCGCTCTCTGTGGTGCTCGTGGCTCCCTCAGTAGTCGACGTTGCTGATTCGGTCGTTGAGGTCGCGCTCTCTGTGGTGCTCGTGGCTCCCTCAGTAGTCGACGTTGCTGATTCGGTCGTTGAGGTCGCGCTCTCTGTGGTGCTCGTGGCTCCTTCGGTGGTGCTCGTGGCTCCCTCAGTATTCGACGTTGCTGATTCGGTCGTTGAGGTCGCGCTCTCTGTGGTGCTCGTGGCTCCTTCGTAGTCGACGTTGCTGATTCGGTCGTTGAGGTCGCGCTCTCTGTGGTGCTCGTGGCTCCCTCAGTAGTCGACGTTGCTGATTCGGTCGTTGAGGTCGCGCTCTCTGTGGTGCTCGTGGCTCCTTCGGTGGTGCTCGTGGCTCCCTCAGTATTCGACGTTGCTGATTCGGTCGTTGAGGTCGCGCTCTCTGTGGTGCTCGTGGCTCCCTCAGTAGTCGACGTTGCTGATTCGGTCGTTGAGGTCGCGCTCTCTGTGGTGCTCGTGGCTCCTTCGGTGGTGCTCGTGGCTCCCTCAGTAGTCGAAGTTGCTGATTCGGTCGTTGAGGTCGCGCTCTCTGTGGTGCTCGTGGCTCCCTCAGTAGTCGACGTTGCTGATTCGGTCGTTGAGGTCGCGCTCTCTGTGGTGCTCGTGGCTCCCTCAGTAGTCGACGTTGCTGATTCGGTCGTTGAGGTCGCGCTCTCTGTGGTGCTCGTGGCTCCTTCGGTGGTGCTCGTGGCTCCCTCAGTAGTCGAAGTTGCTGATTCGGTCGTTGAGGTCGCGCTCTCTGTGGTGCTCGTGGCTCCCTCAGTAGTCGACGTTGCTGATTCGGTCGTTGAGGTCGCGCTCTCTGTGGTGCTCGTGGCTCCCTCAGTAGTCGACGTTGCTGATTCGGTCGTTGAGGTCGCGCTCTCTGTGGTGCTCGTGGCTCCCTCAGTAGTCGACGTTGCTGATTCGGTCGTTGAGGTCGCGCTCTCTGTGGTGCTCGTGGCTCCTTCGGTGGTGCTCGTGGCTCCCTCAGTAGTCGAAGTTGCTGATTCGGTCGTTGAGGTCGCGCTCTCTGTGGTGCTCGTGGCTCCCTCAGTAGTCGACGTTGCTGATTCGGTCGTTGAGGTCGCGCTCTCTGTGGTGCTCGTGGCTCCCTCAGTAGTCGACGTTGCTGATTCGGTCGTTGAGGTCGCGCTCTCTGTGGTGCTCGTGGCTCCTTCGGTGGTGCTCGTGGCTCCCTCAGTATTCGACGTTGCTGATTCGGTCGTTGAGGTCGCGCTCTCTGTGGTGCTCGTGGCTCCTTCGGTGGTGCTCGTGGCTCCCTCAGTAGTCGACGTTGCTGATTCGGTCGTTGAGGTCGCGCTCTCTGTGGTGCTCGTGGCTCCTTCGGTGGTGCTCGTGGCTCCCTCAGTAGTCGACGTTGCTGATTCGCTCGTTGAGGTCGCGCTCTCTGTGGTGCTCGTGGCTCCTTCGGTGGTGCTCGTGGCTCCCTCAGTAGTCGACGTTGCTGATTCGGTCGTTGAGGTCGCGCCGTCAGTTGTGGAAGTTGCGCTCTCTGTGGTGCTCGTTGATGTCGTTGATTCAACGGGAAATAGTGCTGAAAGGGTTGTGGATGCAAAGGAAATCAAAGTTTTCTAACCTTCGCAGAATATTCGCTTTATCGAGTCCTTAAAGTTCTCTAGGCTGTTGGTTGTCACTTTACCTGCACCGTTGCACACTAATTCAACTTTCCACATGTCAGTTGATGAATAACCAAGTATCTTAAAACTGTATGTTTAGCGCTTCGCTTCCTTCTTTCCTTTACCGTAGTTTCATTTTCGGTCGCCACATACATCGCAAGGAGAGCTTCCCTTGGAACAGCACACACGTAAGAGAATTTCTTACATGGGCCGTCCGTTTCTTCTGTGAGGACGCCTTGCACTGGAGTGAAACCGTCCATCTGCGGAGAACTGATGTTAGCTCCGGTTTTTGGTTGCAGGCAGTCGCCACACACTGAAGAGTTCACTTTCTTGAAATTGAAGGCACACAGAACACAGAACTCAAGGGTTAAAGTTGTAACGGTCTTTAGGTGAAATAGGGTAGAAATAAGTTTTGTTGACCAAAAGTTGAATTTTGACGCTTTTGATTCAGCATTAAAAGAACTTACAGGATACTGTAGTGGGTTGCGGTCCTGGATCTTTAACTTCGCAAGATACGCCTTCCAGTGTATCTCCCTCCAGCATGAACTCTCTGTTCTCACACGGGATGTCGAATGCCGCAATATTGAATGGCTAGGATACTCGGTGTTTCCGTGCGCTGCTGGTCAACTTACAATTGTTCTGTCCGGCAGATGAAACACCATCTTGGGATCTTCTCCTGCGCAGGCGATCGAAGCGACTGTGCAGCCTTCGTGGCCAGTGGCGTATGATACACTCGTCTTACCTAGCACCAGACCTTCGGGATTGTCTGCCGAGAGCGGATAGTCGGTTTTGAGCTTGGCACAGGAGAGGCAGTCGTCTGTAAATGAGGGTTTATGAGTGCACTGCGGGGATTGACCGACCATCTTGTCTCTAGAAACAACGAATTAACGAGCGCATCTTTGCGAAATCAACCGACCTTTTGACGATAACGCGGGTTTTTGAAGACATGACGCGCGAATTCACTCGCCGGTGACGTTGACGGAAGCGGAGACTAGAAACGCCGATTAGGGAATACGCGCTCAATTTGTACCTTGGGCGATGGTGTCCACCACTCCTGCAGCGACCGGTACAACTCGCCTATGCTAATGGTTTCCGCCGGCGGCGGACAACTCAGCGCAAGAAGAAAGAGTGGCAGGAGCCACTTAATCTTCATATTTGTTACGCCAGGTCGAGGAGCGTCTTGTGAGGACTGCAGCTCTTCTGAAACGTTCAGAAAGTACGAAACTATTCGAGAAGATCACAAATCATTCGGGAAGCGCGCGACCGAAACGGAGCGAAACACAGTTTGCCAACTGTTAAGTATTGTTCTCCGATTGCGTTCCACGAAACATCATGTGTTTTAGCGCTGTTTGATCAGGTGCGTGATATTGTCCGCTGTGCGCGTGTATGCTTGACTTCAGCCTGTGACACGTTGGATACGGTACAAAAAATGTTTGATCTGAAGTACTCAGGAACCTTTCTGTCAAGCCCGGTTGCTGTTAACTGCGTTCAGACCACTGCAAATGTCTCCGAACTGCGCTGCTTTCTCTCTCTCTCTCTCTTTCGTCAATTCTCGTTTTTTTGTCTTTTCATCTTCTTTTCTCGTTCTGTTTGCTTTTCGTTTTTTGCATTTACTTCTGTTTTCGCGATTGTCGCGCGATGTAATGCGATTAAAAGTCGACGTTTGCTGGTCTACGTAGTTCATGTTTCCTATCAGTCACATCAGACTAAATTGGCGAATGCCGGTGGATAAGTTCGCTCCCTCTCATCAGGAGATTGCGTTGAGTGGCATCAATGATGATATCCAAACAGTCGGAGACATAGAGCTGCGCACTGCGCGATTGTTGCAGACTTCTTTTGATGTTTGTCTTTGGCGAAACGACAATGCGTCGCAGAAAACAGCGCGAAAAGCGCGTTTGTCGCGTCTTTGAAGAAAGGCGAGTGCGTTGGTCCGTTCATCAGTCCTGTCGTTGATTCCCTCAACTGCGTTTTGATCGAGTCAGCACTCAGCATCCATGATTCTCAGAGTTGCCCTGCGCGTCTCTGTTTGCTTTCTGCTAGTCGCAGGCGAGAACGCGTCTGAAACGCGTTTGTCGCGTCACTCGGTAAGTTCATCACAATGTCGGTCCGATTGGATTTACAGAGCGACAGTCAGAGTCTCTAACTTAGCTCCACTCTTGCAGAGAAGTGCACAACACAGCGGCCAAAATCTTCCGGAACCCGAAAACGCGTTGCGAGAGTTCCTCTCAGCCATAAACCCCATTTA
The DNA here is from genome assembly GCA_007213375.1 of Steinernema feltiae. Taxonomy (NCBI): domain Eukaryota; kingdom Metazoa; phylum Nematoda; class Chromadorea; order Rhabditida; family Steinernematidae; genus Steinernema; species Steinernema feltiae. Next base: position 4,879 of record MQUG01003332.1, read on the forward strand.
CGTCGTCATTCTAGGCTGTTTGATCCTTGCTGGGTGCGTCTTCGAACTGGTATACGGTAGCCGCGGAAAGTCGCCCAGAACGAATCTAGCGCATGTGGCGAGCACCCACGCGCCGTATTCTGCTTAACTTGTTGCAATAAAGTGTCTTTGCGAATGTTGATGAACCGATAAACGAGTTCCATGCGCGTGCAACATCTCCGTCAAGAACATTCCTCCCACATGGCGCTAATTAGTCGGCGTTCGGAGAAAATGTCCGTCTGACTGAGTCACCGTGATGAGAAGTGGGTCGCCGAGCGAGATCACATTGTCACATTGTGACCTTCAGAGAGACCAATGTTTGCAGGCAGTTCAGAGCACGTGCTGCCTCGATCAGCCTCGGCCACGTTTGCAGCGCCTGCCTATGTGATAATGCAGTGTAGAAAAGAGTTAACAGAAATACTCGTTTGCGCACACAGCTACCGTAATCTGCATAACCATCGGAACATGAACGTCGATTTCAAGATTGAGCCGATCATGGAAAACCCGCAATTCATCGACTTAGTAGCGATCTTTGAATCGGAGCAATCTGCTGCGGGTGTTTCGCTCACAGCTGACAAACGCCCTCAGATCAAAATGTTGCAACACGCGTCGACCCACTTCTCCGCACTTGACTTATTCAAGCGCGTAATGCGAACAACGGCGACTAACTCGCGCCATGTGGGTGGATCTTTTTGTTGTCTGCAGTTGCAGACGCATTCATTTCACAGTTTCGGTGTTGCAATCGGTTTCAGAGATGAGAACAATTCTCGCCTTTCTGCTGATTGCGCAATTGGCGGCTGTTGCCACCGGTTGCATGAAGATGAAGCCTCGCGAGGACACCGTCTGTGTGCCAGCGTCACAGGTTAGATACGACGCGAACGGAAATCTTCTTCTGCCGCGTAAAGACGCTCCACCAGATCCCACTGCTGCTGCTGCTAGGAAGAAGCCGAACATCCAATATGAAAAGCTCTGGGTTGGTGATCTGTGTCGATCCGTGATGCTTTGAACTGTGAGTGATTTTCAGATCACAGACCACAGTGCCGTCGACACGTGTGGACCCAAATCCGTTCTTGGATTAAGTGAGGCCGGCAGCAAAATCCGCCTTCTTCAGCTCTCCGTCGACGGCAGAGTGAAAGACAGCAAGTTCTTCCGTTTCCGGAGAAATGGCGAAGATTGGCACAAGAATTGGGAACGCGAGCAGTTCGTCGTCGAGAAGGGATTCTGCAACGACCTCGAAGGGATCTGCCACAATGTGGACAAACTCCTTTTCTGGTTCGACTCGAGCGACGTGCATTTGGTGGACAAAATCGAGGTCGAGTTCTCGGCAAAAACGTGAGAATCCGCTCTGCCAGAGAGGTCAACGCTTGTTTTCAGGCATGTTTTCCAGATCCCCGAGCCAAAGCAGTGCTGCAGTAGCTCGAACACCAATTGGTTCGGGGCCGACTCTGTTAACCGCAGATGCTCCAAGTATTTGAGAAAATCCTTGCATCCAGAGACGAAACACGCCTTTTCGGGGTACTATCTGGTTGACAAGAGCAACGGAGTGGAAGCGATCCTCAACCACGAGGACAGAAACAAGTTCCTGAAGGGAGAATTGACGATCCATCAGCTGGAGAAGCCCTGTGCGCACAGTTGCGTCCCAGACCCTAGTGAATGGGAGCCCTATATATTCACATCGATAGCGAGAGAACGCTGCGCGGGAGGACAGCAGGGTTCGGCGGTTGGTTCAGCGAACTTCGGTCTGGTGCAGATGGTTGGAGGACACGTGGTTAACTACAAAGAAGAAAGCAGTTTTGTGCGAGAGGAAGAGAATTGGCTTAGAGGTCAGCATCCCAAGGTGAGAACACGCGTGGACTCGAAAACAGAGATAACGCGCTGTTTTAGACCAATTACATCCCCGCCGGAATTTGCGACGATCCCAACGTGAGTCAAAATGTCGCTATGAGTTCTACCCACCGGATTGCAGGGTTTGTGTCGGAAACTGGACAAACTTCTCTTATGGTACGATTCAAACGACATGTACTTCGCAAAGGAAATCATTGTGGATTTCACCAAAGAAAGGTAATGCAGATTGCCGCGAGCAGTCAGCCGGTCGTCACCAGCACTCGCTTCCACATGCTGCTTCAGACACATTTTCTCCTTGAAACCCCCTGGAAACAAGGACGATGACGCGGAGGAGTGCTGCTCGTTCATCGGCAACACTGACAGTCCGGAATGTTCCGCCTATGTGTCGAATTCACGGCGGCCCGGATCCAACTTCAAATCATCCGCTTACTACTTGATTGACAAGGAAAAGGGGGTTGAAGCGATTCTGAACGAAGAAGACAAGAGCAAGTTTGTGAAAGGAGAGCTCTCGTTCGACAAACTCCACAACCCCTGCAAACAAGAATGCAAAAAAAATCTGCCGCTTTCGGTAAAATTGGTTTCGGGTGCAGCGACTAAGAAGACGCTTTAGTTCACCTACACGTCCGGATGTTTGACTGAAGGCGGCGGTGCAGGGATAGCCTTTGGCACAAGCGTTTTCACCTCGTGCAAATGGAAAGCGGTAAAGTCGAAGATTTCATCGAATCCTTCTTCCGCGAGAAACTGCATCACGCGTGGAATCCAACTGAGAAAAAGGTTAGTTTCGCGCGCAAACTCCCCTCGTTTCTTTCTTTTGCATGAAGATTGCGCGCCTGTGGTGAATCAGGGCAGCGGGTTATGACTAAGTGAGTTTGATTTCAGGATTTTTCTCTCGAAACGCGGCTCCAATGCGGAAACAAAAACGTGAGAACAGTGCTTGAGTGCAGTTCGTAAATTCTGATTTAGAGCTTCTGCGACAGAGTAGACAAACTCATCTGGTGGTTTGACTCCAGCCAGGGCGCCTACGCGAAGGAGTTCGTCGCCGATTTCGGAAAGACGAAGCATGTCTTCGCGGTTGGGGACAACGATTGCTGTGGCACTGGAAGCAAGAATTGGTTCGGGCCGGATGATAATCACATGATGTCGCGTTGCTTAAATTATCTACGAATGGATCAACCGCGCTGGGCTGCGAACCCGTGGTCCGGCTACTACCTGATCGATAAAACGGCCGGAGTGGAGGCAATTATGAATCACGCAGATTATGTAAAGTTCCTCAACAGCGAAATCAGCGTTGGCGATTTGCAAAAGCCGTGCGATCGAACTTGCAAAAAGGGCGTTAAACCAGTTATGCCCGATCAGTATGTGGTAAGTCAACAGCTGCTCTTCCACTCTTTATCGCCAATTCTTTGTGAGATAGAATGGCATGTTAACTTATGCGATGTTTGGTGCTGAACCTAAGAACTGATCATAGACCAAGTTACCGGCTTTGACTAACTCGGAGGAAGCAATCAAATTGAATTCATTTCAGTTCATACACAAAACGTCCGACGGCTGCTCGGATGGAGCCAAAGGCCTTAAAAACGGCGCTTCCGCTTATATTCTCGTGCAAATGGATGGCAACAATGTGATCTCTTCCAAAGAAACTCAGTTCCGAAGAAGAGAAGACACGTGGAACCCAAATGTTGACGTGCTGGTGAGTAAATTAAAACGAACAGATCTCGCAACGAGAGAAACGTTCACATTTGATTTCGACACTTTTGTTTTGTTTCAGTTGCGTTACATTCTTTCATCTACAATTTGCTTGATTTCAGGTCAATAGAGAACGCACTCTCTGTGATAACCCTTCTGTAAGAGCTCACTTGGCAGAATAGAGAATTTTGGTGAAATTTCAGAGTTTCTGCCAAAAACTTGACAAACTGCTTGTGTGGTACGACTCCGACGATGTCCACTTTTCAACTTCTATAACTGTCGAATACAGTACAAATAGGTACGAATCAGTTTCCGCTGATCTGAAAAGCAACGCGGATTTAGGCACGTCTTCTCGTTCAAAGGAGAAAATTCAGAAATTGACGACGAAGACGTGTTGCAGCACCAGCTGGTTTGGTGTGAAGGATCCAACGTGCATCAATTACTTTGATCAGTCGAAGAGAAAGGGAAACTATCGAGGTGCAGGGTGGTACCTGATCGACAAGAAGAACGGTATTGAAGGCATTCTCACTGAAGAGGACAAGCAGAGATTCATCGAAGGGGATTTGCCGATTGCGGAAGTGCGAAAGAATTGCATGATCGCGCCTTGTCCAAAGAAGAAGAAAAAGGCGGACGAGGTCAATCGAGGAGAGTGGGAAGAGCACTATGTAAGATTTGCTGCTCTGAAACGCCTTTTCAAGCATTGACTGCTCTAGGTACGACACACGACTTGGGGTGGATGCATCGGCGGAGATGCCGGACTCGATGAAGGATCTGCTTATTTGGGGCTCTTGAGGGTGAATCCCGCGGGATACGTCACACAGTTCGGAGAGAACCGGGCAATCCATCTCCGGGATGAAGAAGCTTGGAACTTGAGATACAAAGGAATTGTGCGGCAAACTCTCCACTAAACTCTTTAATTCTGCTTTTCAGACGCATCTCATTCCCCGGGGATACTGTAAAACTGATGGTTTCTGCCACCATTTGGATAAGCTCCTCGTTTGGTACGACTCGGACAAGCCACACTTTGCTAAGGAGTTCTGGGTCAACTTTGTGGAGGAAGAGTAGGTCGTCAAGCGCTCTGTCTGTCTCTTCAGACTCGATTTCAGACACAAATTCATCATCAAGGAAGATGAAAACCAGTATAATGCTGAATGCTACGGTACTGGTAAGTACAGCAACAGTTGGTTCGGAAACACAGACGATCAACGTTGTGTTAATTACTTTGCCCGATCGGCAAGAAAAGGAGCCCGATTTCCGAATTCCGGTTATTACCTAATTGATAAACAGAACGGAATCGAACGCATCCTTAACGAAGAGGACAAGGAGAAGTTTTTGGAGAAAACCATCAGTATTAAAGACCTGCCGAAGCCTTGCTCCAAAGCAAAAGGCAGATTGAATGTATAATAATTGACGGCGACGTTCAAATTGTAGTAAATGTTTTACTTTTCTATCGGCGCCACTTTTCACGTTTTTCGATTTTTTGGTTCATAACTGCGTTCAATACCGCATCTGCACAGGTCTTCGGATCAGAAAATCCGCGTTGTCGGTCTCGGGGTAGACCCGTCGCGGCGCAGGCTCCGGTCTGACGGTGTACGGCTTGATCTCGTCAACGCTTCTTGCGAACGGCGACATGTGGACTGTCGGCACGTGTTCCCTGCGCATCGCCAAAAGACGCGCGAAATTGGCCGCCATGCACATCAGAAAGTGGACGATTCCGATAAGCGCGACGAAACACGCGATGAATCCGGCAACAAATGTCCACGTTTCGTCGTTCTCTTTCCCGCACACTTTACCGTAGTTCTGAGTGCAGATTTGGAGATCGGGGATCTGGAACTAAGCGATTTAGAGGCCAAATAAGGGAGAACAAACCGTAGCCATTCCCGAAAGCTGCTCGATGATGTCTTTGACAAGCGGATTGTCTTTGAGGTCGATGCATCCGTTCGAATTCAACACTTTCGCGCAAATGTTGTCGACTACGCTGATAAAACCGATGTACAACGCTGCAATGAAGGCGGCAGCGCAGAGCATCACCGCCCACGCCCAGAGTAACACGTAGGCGACAACGATGGTGATGGCGACGATGACGGGATTCGCGAAGATCCGAGTGAAGCAGGTCTCATTGTATGATCGCACGTTCGAGTAGTAGAAACGGGCTGAAAGTTGCAAGTTGTCGGCACAGCAGATGCTGCAGAAGACGCACCGATGATGACCGTGCAGATGACGCTACTGAGAAGAAATGCGACGGAAAGAGCGCTGAAACTGATCGAGATCGGAATCGTAATTGCTTTTGTTGAGAAGTTGATAAGGTCCTTCTGCTGAGCCTCGTGCGCAATCGTGTTAATCTGTAATGCCGTTTAGAGAAGCAAATAAGCGAGAAACAGACCTGATCGATGAACTTCGTGACGCCCTGGTCGTAGTTCACAAAGAACACAATGCATCCAGCCACTGCCACACACGTCGCAATGAGCGACCCGAAAGGAATCATCCGACAGCATGTTCTCGCTCCCATGACAAACGAATCGTTCCCAATGCCGATGAGTACGACTGGCAGCGCCAAATGTTTGGTCCGACAACTCGATGACGGTCAACAGCGATAAGCAGCCAGGAAGAGGGGAGGGGAGCTGTCGATGGAGGCGAGAACTTTCGTCCTAAAGCACTAAAATTACAAAATGGAGCGCCGCGTGAATCGCGAGCACGAAGACGACCTGCGGAGAAGAATAGCGCGAAAATAATCCGATTGAACGAGAGATTCCAAAAGGAAACAACGCGACGCGGCGAATCGTGAGTCAGACGTTGGAAATGGCGGCTGACGTTCGCCTCGCGTTGTTGGAATTCCGATTGCCATAAAAGTTTATTCCTTCCGCTCCAAGTGACGAACGACGTGTACAGTTTCATTTATTAAATGATTCTCGGCGTTTATGGCCCTTGATTGCCTTGTTGGATGAAGGGCTGCTTCGTGGACTTTTAAGCGTCAGTGCGCTTTGATTTACTCGGAAAACAAATTTATCTTTCTCTAACAACATGCGTATGTACAGAATCTCGTTGCGGTCACTAACAGCGCCTTTCTTATCTTCTTTGCGCTATTTGTCCATGTTCGTCATAATGAACGAATTCGAATCGACGGTGCCGTGATTGGCGTGATTCATAGCGATGTGCTCGCCTCTCCGCGTTCTTCTCATCAGCCGAATCCTCGCGAGATTCGCTGAGAAGCACATGAGAAAGTGAATCAGTCCGACAAGCGCTACGAATCCGCAGACGACGGCTCCGCAGAGCACCAGCGCCTGGTTATTCTCGCGAAGACAAATCGCCTCTTTCTTGTCCTTGCAGAAAGTGAGATCAATCTTCTAAAATCAGAGCGATTCAGTCAGCGTGGAAACCGTGAAACGTACGTTGTTCGAGACGTATTTTACAATAGCGGGTAGCAACACAGAGAGATCGAAGCATCGGTTGTCGACCGTGGCGCAGAACGTGTACATAACGCCGATGAAGAGCATGTATAGAACAGCTACGGTAACTGCACAGCAGAGCAGAATGATCCACACGATTACGGTACCGTAGCCAATGACGGTGGCAGCGAACATGAACGAAGGATGCACGAATGCGTTGAACGTGAAGCAGCGTCCCGAGGAATCGAGTTTGTCCTCGAATTCTGAAGAGAAGTAAAGAAAGGAGTTGCTATACCATATAATACCATTGCTCACCTGTCACCAATGTAGATCTCATTCCAACGAGAAGAAAGACGAGCGCGAGTGCTGAGGTGGAGACACCGAGCAGAACGATCTCCCAATGCACCTTCACTTCACTCACTCGCTCACTAAACGCGCCAAGCTAAAATTATCGTCCGTATTATCACAAAGAAGAGAAGAATGATTTACCTGGTACAGGAAGCCATGAATCCCCATATCCAGGAGAATGCAGAACATAACTGTGCCCGCCACGGTTGCACAAGCTGCTACGAAAGACCAAAACGGCGTTGCGCGGAACCATCTTCCCATCCTGGTAGATCACGACTCTGCAATCGACGAGTTATTTCGACCACACACGTCGAGACAGCTGATGAAGTCGCGGGGAAAACACTCGAGCAAGTGCAATCGATCGAGGAATTTGAGGTGACGACGGCGCGTCCTTTACTGACCGTACAAGCAACATTTGAAGGAGGAAATGACGCCAAGGAGAGATGCGAATCTCGCGGTGGCATCTGCGCAAGAAACTCGCGATCTTCGAAATAATTGCAATCAGGAGCGCATCGCCAAACCGTCTTGTTTACTCAACGGAATAGGGATTACCGCGGAATCAGAGGCCCGGAGTTGAAAGAGCGCGGCAAACGGCACTTGACACGCGAGCGTCCGATGTTTTTTGTCGATTGCAAGTGAGATGCGCGCGATCGAAGAGGAACCCGTTTGGAGACGGCCGCGAAGAAGAGGAGACGAGGAAATCGGAGGAAAACAGGAAAGGTGCCGCTAATGAGTTTGCGTCGATTGTAAATTTGGACAAAAAGCGATTAACGAACGAACGGCAACGCTCTTCAAAAACATTTCGACAAGCGCAACGTTTCTCTCTGTAGAAACGACGCGCGAGCTGAGCATCCGAGCTTACGGATGGATTTGAGCTGACTGACCGATTCACGGCCTCGGAGATCGTTTTCTGTGCATCGGGCCACGACGTTGTTGTCCTCAAAGCGTCCAAAACACTTTGGATTGAACCGTTGCGATCTCCGCTCATCAATCATCACTCTCTTCACATATCGCTCCGCATTAAAACGTTTAAAATCAACACATAAACGGTCAATTAAAACTCCTCTCAATTTGGCGGACTTCAAACCGGTATGAAACGGGAGGCGTCATCGCTTACAAGCAGCTCGATCCTCCCTCGCCCTCAATGGTCGGTCATCTGGTCCCCGAGTCATTCATCGTTTTTCGGCTTCCATTAGCCACGGATCCAGTTCCCTCTCACTTTCTCCCCTCGTCTTTCTGTTTATTTGTCGTCCAAACACCGAAAATTGTCGCTAAACATCACCGTTGCCCACTTTCTTCCTTCTCGACGCTCCGGTTTCCCGCCCGTGCGTTCCCCGATTCTTAATTTATTCAAAAAGCCTCTTATTCCTCCGTATTTCCCCATTCGTGCCCCCTTCACCCCACGGTCCTCCTTCCATCTCCGACCGCAGAGTGCGCGCGCTATAAAAAAAAGGATGCGACGTCCGTTTATCGCGCGATTCGATCAGCGCTCGGGGCGACTTGCGGCCCGAACTCCGTCGCGGATCGCCTCGTGAAATCTCCACCTCGTGTTGGACATTCGCGGTTTGATTAAGCGCGTCCCCTCAGGCGTTCTCGTGTCAATCCGAATTCCACGCAGCGGTTCCGACTGCGTCACTGCACGATCATCGACTGACTCACCGATCCCGCGCTTGTAGCAATTCCCCGACGTTCTGTGCACTTTTTTGGCGCCGTCCGCGCTTGCGGTCGTTCTCCTCGCGGTTATCACAAACCAAAACAAACGTCGGCGCCCTTTGCGTCGACGGTCGCGACAAATGGAATATCAATTCGTGCTCGGAGCGGTTCAAGGCCGGTGTGCTGTAATCCGCGCGATTATGCATCCCTCAGGTTTTCTTCGCGTCCACCCATCTGTATCCGTCCATTCGCGCGTCGTCTGTTGAGGCTTGAAGTGTCAACCACGGGATTCCTCGGGTTTTTCGAAACGCGATTTCTGTTTGTCTTTGCGCGTCGAAAATCGCGCGCGGAGAGTTGAAGAGAACTCTTTTTGTTTTTCGATCAGCGGACACCGCGATTCATTCGAGTGTATCAATTACCGACGTCTTATTTAATCTCGTGTGATCGCGCACGATTAGTGATGCGCCGCTCACTCGTGCTGTTGTCTCTGACAATTACGGTAATTACCCTGTGACAGGATGTTAACTCAGGGAAACATGCAAACTGTATTAATCGAATTGTCTCCTCCAAACCATCAATCGCGTGCCCCCGTAACGTTAACACCTCCACGAAATCTTTTTGCTTTGCAATTAGATCGTTCGATTTGATTGACGCGATGCGCGCTGACAAACCTTCCTTGCGCGCTTCCGATTCCCGCAACGCGTTATTCGTCTTCAGACCACCAGAATATGTAAATGCGACTCGTGATTGATGATCGTTCTTTCCCTCGGATCGTTCACCTCAGCCGCGTTTTTCCTCTTCCTTCTCGATCTCCATCACGCCTTTACCAATGAAACTACCGTACCCGACTGGAGTGACGCATCGCTCGATGGCGAAACGCGCTATCTGAACGTTCTCATCATTTACGACGTCAATTCGGTGAGACGCACAGTCCAAATCAATTCCCAACCGATGATTTAGTTCAATCTCAAACCCAAACTCTTCAAAACCGAAGTTCTTGATTTATTCACACTCATCAATGAAGTGAGGGAATGATTTTCGCAAAAGTCGCATTGCAAAACGATCGTTTAGTATCTTTATCAACTGGACGTCCGAGTTTCGGTCGCTGAACTCGTCCCCATGAGGCGCAAAAACAGACCTCCGCTGGATATGGAGTCATTTCGCAACTTTTATCTTGATATGAAACCGTCCTACAAAGTAATTTCCCCTGTTCACTCCGAAATTACGCACAGACGTTTAGAACCACGATGTCGCCATTCTTCTTCAGTCCTCCTTTCCCACGATCACGTTCGCCCAACAGATGTGCTCAAACGATTCTTCGCTCATTTTAGCTCAAGTACGTGCCACCCCAATCCACAAGTACACATACGTTGCTTTAGTTTTTTATCGACGCTGACGGATACAACATTTACGCCGCCAAAATTGTGCAGTCGGTGTTTTCGTTGATCGGAATCGGTGGATATTCGCCATGTCAATGCAGCGCAAAGGCGGTGTCAAATGGAAACCGATGTTTGAGCATTTTGGAGTAAAACCCCAGTATATAGACCCGACCATAACGAGAATAATGAATTTCAGCATGGACGACTGCGTTGTTCAACGAGTGGTCCAGCGCTTGAGCAAATACTCCTGCCTTCTCGAGAAAGGATACCGTAAACAAGGCTCTGTCGCGTTATGCGGGAACGGTCTCCTCGAAGATGGCGAAATTTGCGACGCGGGGGTTGGGATGTCACCTGAGCACCTTGTTTGCTCGCACAAATGCAGCCTTCGGCCGGTGTCCATCGCAGTGATCGCTGCTGTCGTTGGTTCCATCATTGCAATCAGTTCCTATCTCATCGCAACGCATTTTTACGCCCGACGGAAGAAGGCAAAACGCGGTATTTAAATGTCTGCAAACAAAAATCGATAAGAAACAATTCAGGAAATAACACGTTTGTGACATATCTCGCGCCCGAGTACGACCACGAGTTCTGTACTGACCCGAAATGCATCAAATGTGCTCAGTCGCTCACGATTCCTTCCGGCCCAACAGCCCTCGAAGCAGCCACTAGGCTATCCACAGCGCCCGCGCAAGTCTACATTCCTTCGGACCGCCGCCGAAGCACAAAGAGTTCCGAAAAATTTGTGAAAAGGAAACGAAAATCGTAAGCAACAAACAGATTTTGTGAAAGCTCATAGAAGAACGGCTTTCTTTCAGAGAAGAACGGCTTTCTCGAGGAGGATCCACCATCACTTTCCCCCATTCCTCACTTGAAAGCTGCAAAAGTGTAGATAGTAGTAGAAAATAAATTAAATTATAGTCAACCCGCAACGTAATATCATAAAATCAACCAATTCTCCGGGAGCGCGGCATCGGTGCATTTCTGCAAGTGGATAAATGGCTACATGGCAGGAAATTCTGTCAACTCGGTAACCGCCAGCACCCACTTGAACTTGTAAACTGCATTCATTGACTGTTTTTACCTAATCAGAGCCACATGGATCGTTCTGCGATCAACCGCAACGAAGAGAGCGCGACTCTGTCATCGCGTGTGGTCGGTCACTTGCCGCACAACACTCTCTATTTACAAGTACTCTCTGATCGTCTGACTCTCCTCACACCGCTGCTGCGATGCAATAGAAATTGCACGTATTATATAAAAGCGCGGTCGTTGCGATAGTTTTCAACACAATTGTACGCCGTTGTTAAAACGCAGATTGAGAACTCATTTCGGGTCCGGTTTGTACCTAATCAGCGGGATATAGATGTGAACTGGCGTTCCGCGTCTCAGCCTTCCAATGGGTTGCGGGTCATATACTGTTTCAACATTTCTTTGTTTTGTTCTTTTCACCACTGAATTCATTATATTCATTTGTTTATTAACCCGTACTTCAATCAACAAACATTCGATTTCATCGAGGAACAATTCCAATTGTGATGTTCGGCGGTCTATATTGAAGATCGACTGCTTGTCGACCATCGTATAGTGTGGGCGCCTGCAAAGAAATGAAGGAATGGTGAATGGAAATGAGAGTAGCAACCTGGAGGAGAATCCAAATTGTTCCGAAAATGCACGCGAAAGTGAACGGAATGAGGAAAAGACGATCGACCACGACGGCCACAAAGTTCCAGTCGCCGGAGATCTGGAATGGCGAATCAATTCAGATTACAATCGCGTGTTTCGTACTTTGGCTTCGTGGTCTCTGCGGCGTAAACATTCCGCGATAAAACAGATGTTGTGGAACGACTTCAACACTTTAGGAGACGAATAGAGCTCCTGCACGCGTTGCTCTTCCGCAGTGAGCGTCCGCAACGTCTGTTCGCCTCCAACCTTGCGCGAGTGATAGTTGACTGAAATCAGTTCTGAAAGCAGAGCAATTAGCCTCCAATAAATAGCCGCAGTGGCACCTTTCGTCGGATTGACAGGAGCGTCGATCGAAGACGGTCGGTTGTTGGGACGCGTCATGAAGAGAAGCCGCGGAAGTCTTTCAAGAAAAACACGTCTGATGAACGGCGACATCACGTGAGTGCTCGATTTCCGGAAATGTAGATTCAAAACGAAAACCGTTATAAAAACGGATGCCGACACCATAACGAGAGTGAACAGCATGTATTTCCCAATAAGCGGAAGAGTGATGCTTGTGGCAGGAATGATATCTAGCTGCAAAATACGAAATCAAAGCGATTGAAGTATTACCAAAGCTCACCAAGAGCAGATAGAAGAACATCAACGCGACGAGGATCTGGATGCACATCTGAATCTTCTCACCACTCTGACTGGGAAGGTAGAAGACGCAGATGGTGAGAAACGTGATTCCCACGCACGGAAACACGAGATTGCACCGTGTAGAAGAGAGGTTTTCGACGCAATTCGAGATAGTACTGCAATCTTTTTGCTTGTTTGAATGAATCTGCGGTGCACCTACCGTGATGTCCACGTAATTGTTTTCTGGACAGCAACTGGGATAGTTCTTCGCTCTTCTAATCGCCTTACGCGACATGATGTCCCACTCGACCGAGGGATAGTAATCCGAGAGATCGATTCCGTTCTCGGCGAAAGTGATGTTTTCGGAGATTCCTTTCTCATCGACTTCTTGGCGGTAAACCACATCTTCAGTTTCCATCTCGAGATTGATGAGGTTCTCCGAGAATGTCCACGAGCCAAACTGAAGAAACTTGCTTACTTGCTCGCGCTAACGAGTGCTAACAACCCACCTTCAAGTGACACTTTTGCTCGTCGAACGGAAACCTAAAGACTTATTCATCCATCAACTTGCAATCAAATCAGTCGGTCGTCATACCAGCGCACGTCGATCGGACACGTGCTTTTGAAGATGGCCGGAGGCTCCCAGGTCACTTCGCCGGAGTAGTGCAGAGTCGCCTTCGTGCCGATCGTGATGTTATAATTGCTGTCAGCGTTGTTGTAAAGAACAAGGTCCGGCACCCAGATCTGAAACGACAATTCACTCATTCGAATGCAACATTCCGAATTTCTATTTCGTCTTCCTCACTTGGAAGAATTAGGAAAATAAACAAAACAAATCTTGAAATTTTAGCGTCAAACGGCTGCTATCCGGGCGACGTACTTCACACCAGGAACTCTAAAAACGCAAATTCACAGCTTACCATTTCGTAGGGAACGTAGAGAATACTGACGCCGCCATACTTCGCCGGATCCCACGAGAGCTTCTTGTCCATCCAGACCTGCTTCAGCCAAACGCTGCAGGTCATGATCTGGTCGATTTCGTGCTGAAAAGGCGAATTGAGGATGAGGGAAGGAGGAACGATCAACGAAACTTACTACATCGATCAGCTGAGAAAGTCTCAAGCGGATTTTGATGGTCAGCGGCTCGTGATGGGAAACGCCGGGACGCGAGAGTTTGTTGTACTTCGTGAGGAGATCGTCGAAGAGGCGTTTGGCGTTGACATTGGCGGAAACCGAGAGCGGAAGCAGGAGAAGGACACAGAGAAGGTCGAGAAGACGCATGATGGCCGAATAGAGGAGCGCAGCTGAATGTCACAAACGACGAATCAATTTGTGAGTGGAGGGTGATTGATGGCCGGAGGGGAGATCGACTAATCTCGCTGTAATCCCTTCCTCGCCTAAGGTCGGGTGGAACTCGCGGTGACGCGTCAGCCGAAACGCAAAGGCATACAGCTAGCTAAGGGGAAGCGAGAGGCGGCACTGATCGTCGGAATTAAAGAGCGCCGATGGGCGCTCTGACGGGGTGCCAATGTAATGTAATCGCAGGTTGACGGACTGCAGCCGGCGACGTCCACCACATCCGCTGGCTGGGAAATGAGCCGAGTGACGACGGCCCCCGGCGCCAAACCATCGGAACAAGAAGCCGACTGAGCCGCTTTGTTCTCGTTTCGGATTATTTGCTTTAGTTCGGATGACTCCCTCTGCTGCTCTGTTTTCGATTCAGCGCGCGCCGCGGCAACGTTCTGCAGAGTACGTGGATGCAACATAAGAAGTGCCATAAATTGCATCGAAAGAGGTACTTGGCAGCGTACGACTGCTTTGTTCTTCTATTTTTCGCCATTTTCTCCTCTGGCAGCGATTGTTCATTGCGCGGGATCTGCACATCACAGGCAACACCGAATTGCCGACTGCGGAATTTTAAGAAGCTGCGGGAATGAGATTAGGCAAAACGTGCGACTCGCGCTGTTCACACATCGCACAAAACAAAAACGCGTTCGATCGTTCTAGTGTGAGTTGCATGTTCAAGAGAAGGGCGCCTGATCCTCGCTTTTCGCCTTTTATTCTCACCGGATAATCTTGGGAATACCGTTATAACACAAAGCAGAAGCAATTTTTGGTTCTAGAACCCGCCGGGCAAATCTTTGGTGGAATGAGAACTTTACAGATCAATTAGCTAGGGCAACTACAGTATACTGGCTACAGGAGATTCTATGAGTAGTGAGAGGGAAATGGGATGTTCACAGAAAACATACAAACGCGTGTTGTCGACGTCGACAACAGAAAATACAAGTGGAGAAGTGTTCACACAAATTGTTCGTCAGGATTCGACGCGGAGGAGTTTTCTCCGAATTCGACCGCCGAGTGACATTCCTTCTCGGCGTCGGAGGACTTCTTCTTCGCCTGTTTCTTCCCGAGAGAACTCCGACGCTCTTCAAACCTAAACAAGAAGCTACAACACAGCACGACTACCGTACTCACCGAGAGAGCGACTTTCCGAGTCGACTTTTCATTACTTTCCGCTTGAAATTGAAATGTTTCTTCTCAGATGTCGTTGCTTCGATGTCTCCGCAGTCGTCGGTGGCCAATGGGGCCGAGAGCGGCGCTTCGAGCTCCGGACGGCGTCTGTCGCGCCACCGCTTCCAGGTCGGTTTCCGGAGCATGGTCGCCTAGATTACATGTGACGGTGACCGAGCGAATCAAAGAAACGTTTATTACATGGACTTTCAAAAATATATAAGCATTCTGATTAAGTTCTCTTCGAAAGACACAAAACGAACGAACGTTCACTCACACAAAAAGGGGCGAAAAGAAGGTAAGTTGACTAGAAGCAGAATGAAAATGCGGATGAATCGATTACTGGTCGACCGAAACAAATGAGATCCGAAAAGAGCGAGAACACCTAGTATCTTTGTGGTCTGAGAGTATGTGAAAAGACTAGAAGTACGGTAAGGAATGCTTGACGGTGACGTTCTTTGGCTGATTTGAGATTTCACGATTCGAGACCAGCAACTTACATTGTAAGTACATCGGGGAACAGAGTCACAAATTATCTGTTTTGTATGAACAGGAACGAGGGGAGAGGGAGGGCTAAGAGCACTGAAAGACCGATCTGGCTGCTCGGGGGAGTTAGAGGAATGCGTCGCCTTCTTCGTCGTCGTCGTCTTGCGCGGCGGAATGCAACTCGTCGGGAGTAGACTTGCCGTGCGACAGCGGCGCGTCGATCCCGAGACACGATGAAGGATGGACGCCGATTCCTGAGGACGACGGCGATCCCTCGCTCTGCACGGCGCGCACTTGCTGGGCAACCGCCCCACTCCGCCGCGACTTTTTCGCCTTTTTCAGCATTTTCGCCTAAAAACGTTGCCCTACAGTACTTTCCTCCGGGCTTTGCTACGGCACGCTCTCACTCGGTAACTCAATGTCGGTCAGTAGCTCTACTACAATACTCTCAAACGGTTGCCTAAAAGCCTTTGTTTTCGAAGGTGAAGAAGGCGGGGATGTGGAAGAGATAGAGGAAACGGAAAAACGTACAAAAATCATGCAGGGAATGTGGTCTCGACTCGAATGAACAGACTAAAGAATGAAAAGAGGGTTGAATGGCATGCGGCGTTCTCACTCGCTCGAATCGGTTCAAAAGCGAAAACGCATGCATCGCGTGCGTGCGAAGGAACAAAGGCTTCTACATTGACGAATTTTAACCCGAAAGGTGTTGAGCAAGCACTACGAACTGTTGACAAACTAGGCGACGCTGCTTACCTTTAGAGCGGATTTGAGAATCGTGATCGTTCCTGGAGGTTGAATGTGCGGTTCACCGTCAACTTGAACTGGCCACTCCTCGTGTGTTGTTATTCGAATCTGAACAACAAACGCTTATAAATCAATCAGAATCGTCGGTTCACTTACGCTTCCGCCTTGTGCAATTCGAATTCCAGCAGACAGTTTCGATTGGATTAGTCCAAGACGGGAAACGTCAGAGATTCCGACCACCTGAAATTCAGATTCGAACCGAAATCGCACTGCGGAACTCACTTCCAAGAGTCCGTCGTAGTGTGTAGGCTTCTGGAAACCGCCCTCTTCCTTCGCAGTTCCCCAGGGATTCGCTCCGCTACCCCAGCTGAGGAGGTTAAGGATGACGATTCCTTCGATGTTAGGCAGATCGATCACTTTCCCGTCGACTTCCAACTCGATTCGCTTCCACAAATCCTTGCATGTGCGTTCGAAGAATACCTTCTGGAGCCCGATCTTGACGTATTGGGTTTTGTTGAACAAACGCGAGCTGAACTTCTCGGGATTCGCGTCACGCTGGAAACGCAGAGTTTCAGAGAGAAGAGGAAAAAACGCGAATTACCTTGTTGTGGAATTTCAAGCAAACGTCCGCGTCGATTCCGATTCCGAAATAGTTGTTCATGATGATCATCGAGGTTTGATCCTCCGGATTACTCATCATCTGATCCGCTTCGGCACTCTGCTCGGCGCCGGACGATGTCGGAGGCTGCGAACGCTCCTCTTCGTGGAAAACAACAGCCCATCGGTCCAGGCGGACTTCTTCAGCTTCAATCACGTCCTTCAGAATGTCCATTGGGTTCTCCTCGCCCGTGTAACCGCCGCCCCATCTGAGAACACGTGAGAGGTCGTTTCCGGTTCCAAGAGGGACGATTCCGCAAGGAGGGGAGAAGCAGGCGGCGTCCTGGTGAGATTCGCGATCGTAAACAGAAGAACGGAGAACCAGCTCACCTGCTTTGCGATGTCAAGACACTGTAAAACCCATCCGATAGTGCCATCTCCACCGCAAGCCAAAATCTTGTATTTGGGAATGTTTCGGAATACGTAGAGCCTAAAGACCGCGAAAATGAGATTGATCATTCCTGCGAGCAATTTTAACGAAAAAGCGCTACAAGAGCACCCTCGGTGGGTGGTCGTCTTGTGCTGCAACGCAACCAATCTTTTCGAAACTTATCCGAACGCGCGCGAAAGTACATCGCGACAAGTAAAGTCAACGCAGAAAAGGTCGGAAATCTGTTTGTCGCCTGGAGCTGCTAACGGAGACGTGGAGTCGCTGCGGGAAATGCTGCGCGGTCACTTTTCGAATACGTTGCAACGCGTTTGATCTTCCGAACGAGTGCGCGCACTTTGCTCCTTCGCACCTCGCCGTGTGTGTCCGTTTGTGTCCGCGCGCGCGTTCTGTGCTCTCTTGTGTCGACTTGTCGCCGCTATGCAAATCGCCGACTTTGCGAAGGTCGATTCGATTTTTTGCAGTTTGCACTTTGACTGTCGTCCTCCGCGCGTCCGCGAAGTGCAGCCGGCGGAGCTCTGCACTCTTCGGACGACTTTTGCATATCGCCTGCACTCCTAAAGGACGCGCGTACTCTCCGCGCACTCTGACGCGAAGAGATCGCGGTGTCCGCGGAACGTCCTCGGAATGTCCTTTGCCGACGCGGCGGAGAGCGAGCAGAACACGGAACACACAAACTCACCCGACTAGTGGACCGCCTTTGAGCACATCGAACACTTGGAACGGATTAAGCAGCTTGCGGAACGATGAGATGAGCTCTGTGCCCTGGCATCCGCCGCTCTTCACGTTTACCAGCACGAGTAAAGGTTCTACGTTCTTCTCGAACATTTGAGGCTGAAATTTGATTGTTGTTTTCAGGGATCGTCGCGTTTCAGCGTCCACGTAAGTGAAGTGGCTGAACCTTGCTGACCTGAACGTTTGGAAGACAAAGAACGATCAGCTTTTTCTCTTCGTAAGCCGCATTTTGGAGTCTCTGCACGGCGGCGGTCGCCGCCTTTGGCGTGTTGAATGTGATGACGAGCGATCCGTACTCGAAGTAAATGGGCCCGATCGCCGTGAATGGCTTTTCTGAACGAATTCGGCTATGGAATACGCGCGGAAGCTCGCTGATCACCTTTCGCCCCGAGCAGCTTCAGCAGAATGCGCTCGTACTGGCGCTGAGCCAACGAAACGGGCAGATTGCCGACGAATACCGCATGGTCGTGGGGATCTTCCTTCTCCTGCACGTAGAAGCGGACGACGTGGTAGCGTCTCAGTGAGTCTTTGCGAAGGTTTCTGACCAACTGCAGCATGTTCTCCTGAGTGTTCGCGGTGCGTTCGGCAACGCCGCGATCCAACGAAACTTCGATGAGATTGTAGCGGTTCCACGTGCTCCCGTCAATCGCGAAACTTTGAAGTGCTTCTGAGATGACGTCCTGCACAAGCGTCTCCTTTGTTACCGTAATCGCGCAAAATGTCACCGGCACTCTGCAAAACGCCAATTTAGTCCTTGCACAATCCGCTTCATTGTTACCGTAACCATCCGCCGTAGACCTTCACAACCGCCTTCTCCGGGTCGTCTTTGAATCGGAGAAAGATCTGCGCCCGTCTGCCTTCAGGGCGTTTCACATTTCGGAGTGGAACCGGGTCTTCCAGGAGCTCCTCATCGCCGTTGTTCGACACCTGGGTGATGTAGTAAGATTCCGGGTTGTCTTGAATGTGAAAGCGACGCAGAGCGGCGTCCTAAATGAGTCAAAGAAGGTTGATCGAGCACAGAGTTCCCGTGGACTGTACTCTTATTTGCTGTACAGTGGCAGTTTTCGGTACGCTGGCAGTACGGTAGACCTGATTGCGAAGCGAATTGTTTCCATCGAATATGCGAAGAATTTCCGAGTCTTCGCGCTCTTTCTCTTCCGAACTCCCAGCGGAGACGTCATCGGTTGTGACCTTCGATGGCGAAGAGACTGAACACGAGGGTTACGGTAGCGGATGAGCGCGTGTGCACCTTTTCTGGACTGATTGTCGATCTGCATTCCGTGAATGTTCAGCAGCTGATCCATCGGAAGTTCCGTGCGCGGAATCGTGACGGAGTTCGGAGGCAACATGATCTTCCGGAGTCCTCCGAAGTCGCAATCGGGGTTCATCTGCCTGTAGCAGATGGCGTGCGCTGTCTGTCCGCACCACTCGCAGCGCATTCCCGCGAGGCATTCGTACGAGTAGCACGTCTTCTTGCAGACGACGCACTTTGAGTCGCGAGGCAAGTTGCCTTCACGCATGTGGTGATGCTGCTTGTGAGCCGCCTGCAAGCGAGCCTTTCATTCAGGGTGCCTCGTTCACGCGATTGCCTCAAGCAGCTTCTTCCCATGTGCTCGCATTAATTTGTGTTGATGCCGTAAGAGGCGGAAACCGGATTTCCTCAAAAACATCGGCCGCTTTTCTCATTTCCGGCAAAGAATCGATAAACGTTTCATTCACAAATCGGACGCCCCCTAATGCGCTGACTCATGCCGTTGCGGGGCTTCGCTCCGCTGTACAACGTGCGCTGAAATCCCCGCAAGGCCCCAGAGCGTTGTTTTCCCATATTTACTCGTCCGCCATTAGTCTGCGGACTGAAAAGAGGCCGCAGACTGCAGGCGAGTTGCAATCGATGCACGAGTGACATCATCGTTCATACATATTTGTCACTCACAACTCAAGCGCGCGTCATAATTCGCTTTTCGGGGCCAATTTGCGCTCCTCCGAGCGGGTGGCGTCATCGCCAACTCGCCTTCAAACGAACCTTTTCGAGATTTGGAACATAAGTCGCCGCTTCTTTGCAGTCGCTGACGGCGAGGTCCTGACACTCGACGTGCACGTAGTATTCGCACACTAAACATACTGTAGGTAGAACAGAGCCTCCGCGCTTCCCCACCTTCGCATTCGAAGCTGTACTGATCGTCGGTGCGCCTGCGACAAACGCTGCAGAAGTGCCGCTTGATGTATCGCTCTTCGGACCAAGTGTGCGCCACCGGATTCTGAAGAACAGAAATTGAGTTGCACGAAACACTCGTTTCATCGAATCGTTCGCCCAACAATCGCCTCCGAACGTGTTTTCTCGTTCTTCGCCCCGAATCCATTCATTTGCATTAATCTGCGTTCGCCGGAGACGAATCCGTGCGTCCGCGCGCATTTGTTATGCAACCTAGCGTTCAGAAGGAGTCGGTTTGCCGGTCGTGGAGGTCCCTCGTTGGCCGGATGATTCGACGACGTCGACGGCTGTCGACTTTGCTTATTTATTCATTGAAGCGGGCCGCCATCGAATAATGCAACACGAATTTTGTTGTTTTTGAGACCGCGCGACGTCGACGGCAATTGTCGTCGTCGCGTGAGCGCAAAATCGATGACGTCATTCGGTTCTCAATCCCGGCACAAAGGAAGGGGAACTTCACTCCCTCGGGCTTCCGTCCGGAGGCCTAATTTGGCGCGAAAACACGCGACACCGAAAACGCACCTTGATTAATTGAAGAGCGACGCCACTGCAGAACGAAACGACCGTTTTGAGGCATTTGTCGTGGCACACGAAGTTGCAGACTGAAAAGAGAGAATTCAGTTCAGCGCGTCGCTGATTGTTGATCGCGCGAGTGTGAGTCAGCATTCTCATTTCATTCATTTCCACCGATGATTCGTCTTGTTTACTCGCTTTGCGCTTTCCCGCGTGACCCTCTTCTCACCACGAACCGCTTCAAATCCGGAGTTTCCCATTCCCTCAAGGGATGCGCCGACGTCTGCAGGAACAAACGTATAATTTGGGATGTCAAAGCGTGCAATCAACTCGCTTGCGGAATTTCCTCCAAAAATAGCGCCTTTGAAGGAGAGTGTGATCGATAGCGTGTGGTCACCGAGAGGCTCGCTGAACGAATGCGGCCTCGAGAAACAGAAGACTCGCGGTAATTAGCGGCGCTGACAACGCGCGCGAGAGGAGCGGTGATTACGCGATGGACTGACTGCTCATCGTTGACTTACCTTCGCAAACGAATCCCTGCGTGAGCATCCCCCATATCTTGTCGCAGCAATGGTGACAGTAGGTCGGCTTCCCGAACGTCTTCTTCAGAAAGTAGTGACCGTGATCCCGGCCGATGCCCAAAAGCGTCGCATCGACGTTGTGTCCTTCGGCGGCCATTGCGTCAACGTCGCTCGAGAGCCGACGTTCGGCAGAAGTTTATGTCGCCGTCGACGATTCGACTTCGAAGGCGCGCCGGATGGCGAAACTTCGGTTGAGTCTGTCAGCGGCCGCCTGAAATCGCAGAGTTTTAAGCGATAACGACCACGCCATAGCACGCGGATTAGGATTACGGTAGCCACGAAATTTGAACGAGCGGATAAGCACGCGCAATTAACATTTCTGCAAAGTTTGTTTATGACGGAACGAAAATGTCTTCAGACAGAGCGGACGAGCGCTTACAGGTGAAAAGTGCGCCGGAGAGCGCGCGTCTAGTTGAGTTCCGGCAATGTGGTAATTTGCGTGCGAGTGAACGGCACTTGACGAGAGGGATGAGACGTGCCTACCTGAGTAGACGCCGTGAAAGGGAGGCGAGTGGTGGAGCGGTGGTTGCGCGGTTGTGCCTGGGGGAGGCAGGCGGGTGAGGGAGGGGATCGTCGTCGGAAGCGCGGGAATGATGCAATAAGTAAGTGTGAAGTAAATGGTCTCATTAGAGGCGTTGACGAGATGTTTATGGGAATGATCTCGCCTAATCCAACAACACACACACTTCTCGGGGGAGAGGGGCGCAGGCGGCTAATGGCCAATCGCAGCAAAGTCGAACACGATCTTCGGGAGTTCGATCCACGAGAAACGAGTGCGTGGAGGAGCGCAGCGTCAGCGCGTTGTTTTCCGCGGAATCTGACCTTTGACGTCACTAGAAGCACCGAGACTCCCACCCACTGGCGTCAATGCTGTCGCTGCAGATTTTGGAGCTCTCGACGCGGCTTCTGTATTGCGGAATCAGAGCGTCGCGCCCACAATCCCTCCTTCTACGCGGTTGCCGCCTCGGTCGAAAAAGAAGACGAACTAAACGCAGAAATCGATAATCTCCATTTACTATGCATCTGTTTCCACTGCGGGCAGTCAAAAGGCATCGGCGACGTCGGCACGGAGCCGACCTGTCCGCCGCCACACATTCCGACGCCTCTTCGGCTGTTTTGAATGACATTAGCATACGGTATCATACAGGTTTTCCGAGCGTCCAATCCGTGCGACGATTGTGGGTGAGCGGAAAACAATGAGTTCCCCCTGCGACTTTCAAAGGACGCGCGCGCGCAGTAGCCGAGAAGTGCGTTTCCGCAGCATCAAACTCTCCTATTGCAATTGCTTTTGAGTAGAGAAACGAAAAATAGTCGAAAGAGGGCACGCGAAGGGCGGTGAACATTGACAGAACGTATATCGCGAAAAATGAACGGAAGTTTGCCCTCATCGTCGACAAAAAAAAGTTGTTCGGCATTTCGTGGCGGCGGGACGCGGAAAAAACGAGCGCACTCACCTAGCGCAGCAGCAATTCGGCTACAATGCTCGACCACACGTTTCCATTTCCGCCTGGCGATTCCGATCGATCTATGGTCGTTCGCGGACGCGGAGAGGCCGACTTCAGAATCCGAGCTGATCTTTGCGTCCGTCGGGAGCGTCGGCGTGCGTGGACGGTGCTGATCGCGGTGGGAGCCAGTCCTGATCACGTCTAGACGCAAGTGTAATATCTGAAAACACTCGTCAGTCGGCTCGACGCGGAATCGCCGCGTGTAGACCGGAAGTCAACAAGAAACAATCAAAACAGGGAGGAAAAGGAAGAGGACACGTAGTGACGAGGAGAGGCGATCTGAGGGTCCATTAGAGTCCGTTATTTTATGACAGCTGGTTTGTTGATGATCGTCAACTGGCTGCCCCGAAGCAGCTGTCTGGCAATCGAAGAGACTCACTCGGAGCTCCTTGTGCCCCTCGACGCGTTCTCGTCGGCCTCGGGTGGTTCTGCTCGGAGCCCGTGAATGTTTTATAGCATTCTCTCTCCATTAGGCATAAATTTTTTGAATATTCCGCGCCGCGCAACCACGCCGACGCCCACTGAAGGGAACGCAGACAACGGAGTATTCGGGTGATTCCACGCATTCCTTCTATGCAAATTCTTCGCGAAAACAACTGAAATCTGCGGTATTCGCCGCCATTTCGCCTCTCTTCGCGGATGTTCGACTGCACTGGAACACGGCAACGCGGCGGCGTCACACACGCAAACGACAACTAGTGAGGCAACTACGAGATCGAGAAAAAGGGTCTGCGGCCCCAGCCAACCGCCGAATTCATCCAAAACGGGTCTTTGCACGACGGACGCTTCGCAGCTAGCGCTGTCCTCGGGGCGGCGAGGACCTCTCGCTCGAGGGGACCGGGCGAGGACCTTCTTCAGCGAGCGAGCGATCGATTTCTTGTTGCGTGTCGCCGGCAACGCGCCACAAATCGAATCCGTCGTTGCTGGTCGCTGAAATTTCAATGTCAACAATGCGCCGAAGACGGCTGGAGACGGCGAGCGGGAGGGCGCGACTCGCCGTTTGGAAGATTCTGTTACTCCGAATATGACGACCAGCAGAAGCTCTAAAGGACGTGCGGCCACAACACAACCCACACAGTAATTCGGCAGTAGGAAACATTTATGTTGGAAATTGAAAAGCGTCGATCCTATTTTTCTTTATAAATCTCTCTTCTTGAGTCCAACAGACCACAAAACAATAGAACAATCAGCGGTCGTTTCAATACCTCAGCGCCTCTTCAATCTTTGAACCTATCATTATTCTTCTCATGTCAAATTTGCGCAGATTGATCGACGTGTAAGCACCGTCGAAAATGCGTTCCGAGAAAGCACGCCCAACAGATATTGAGTGTTGAATTCCAAAGTTTCCAAATCCGCACATCATGTGGAGATTTTTATACAAAAGATGTTCTCCAATTACTGGAGCATCATCAAATGTATTTACATCTTCATAACCCGCCCATGCATTGACTATCTAAACATGAAGTTCGCGAAGATTAACATAATCAGTTAGTCACCTTGAGATTCTTGAAGGCCGGTACACGCTCTACTAAACTCGGCCATATCTTTTCGTAGAAATAATCGTAATCCACACTGAGATTGGAATGGTCCATTGCCTCATCCTCGTCTGGTGTTGGATGTTTCCCACAAATAAAATTGTGGCCAGAACTGTCCGGTCGACAGTACACACCCGAAGGATCAACCAAAGCTGGCATGTCAATGGCAGGAACATCTGGAGCATTAACTATAAAAGCCATTCGTTTCCTGGGTACGACAGGTACGGGAACACCCAACATCCCATTCCCTTTTCCTAAAAAAATATAATTATTAAAGCCGTAAAATGCCTGACAAATACCGATTCCAGCGAGTTCAGCAATTTTACCGCTCCACGGTCCCGCAGCATTCACTATCATATGGCATCGAATGGGTCGAGCAGACGCTCCAACCATCTGAGGACGTACCTAAAACGAAAGGCGTGAACTATTCCCCATAGAACCACTTACCACAACTCCCGTCATCCGTTGTTTGATAAGCTTTACATTATCTGCTTCAGCGTCGTCGTAAAATCCATGAATTTCACTCGAGTCTCGATTTCGTTCAAATTGGAATCCTTCGACCTCGCCCTTCACGTAATTCACTCCAAGAGTGATATTCTTCTCGCGGATGGCAGACAACAGCTGCCACGCGTCGATAACCCCCTCATTTTCTAATCCGTACGTTCCCGCCTTCACATCATGGAAATTCATGAACGGAAACTTTTCGCAAAGTTCTGACTGGGTTAAATACGCAACGCGAGCGCCCTTCTCACTACAATCGCTCAACGTTTATGAACTCAAATATCAATGAACGCTTACATTTGAACCTTCCAAGTTTGACGCAATTTCTCGGCTTCCTCAACTGTTCTCGCCAAATGCATGAATCCCAGCGGTAAGACGTTTATATCTGGAGGATCGTTATCTGCAATCAATCTTTAGCGCAGCACAGTTACGATAGCCTACCGAGGATTCGTAGATGCTCCCCTGCGTGCCGAAGGAATTCCGCGGTGAAAAGTGACATCTCTACGTGCTCCGGAATAGAGAATTGTTGGGAAATGGCGCCCGTTGAGAGCATCGTAGAGCTATCCGCGAAATGATCCGTGTTCTCAACAACTGTTACGCGGAAATCCTCATCACGGAAGCGCTGTTTGATCCAATAAGCAGTGGAGCTTCCGGTCAATCCGCCGCCGATAATCACAACTTCGGAATGATATGGGAGAAGCTCGTAATCATGCACACTTCTTTTCATGTGAGCGATGGGATTCCTTCGCCGGAACGCGTCGTATTTCGCCTGGAGCGTTGCAAAATAACACAAGAAATAACACAAAAGGCCAACCTCGCTGTATCTTCTCTTCCATCTGCGGAAGTCATAGGTCAGTCCGTGCCACACGCGCTTCATCACGTCTTCTCCAGGCTCGTAGTGTCGTTCATTTTCATACTTTTGCCACCCGAGCACATTCGTAGTGTGCAGAAGTCTTCTCTGAACTGCCCAAGTTCTCTGAATTGGAGCGCGGAGTCGCTCCATCGTCGGTCTCGCGACAAAGCCGAAACTGAAACACAAAGAAGGCTTTAATACGAGCTCGCCTGGATCAGCCAGACGCTCCCAGTCGGCTTGGTTACTTCAACAGTAACAGTATGCCCGGTCGCTCTGTCAGGGTGATCTAATCGGGAGTTGATGGTAATACTTTATCGCAACATTCATCAACAAATAAATAATAAAATCGCACAGAAATTAAAAATCGACCCATAGAACAAACAGATTAAAGGCTTCTGTTGGCGCTCATCGCTGGCCGCCGGGCGAAGCGTACGACTGTGCCTGCGAAGGCCAGTTCATCTTGTCGTAGTAGCTGAGCGAGGCGGTACTGTAGTGGCGAGCAAGAGCGGGTGCCATCGTCGTACTGTAGGGAGTTCCGTAGTAGCAGGCGACGTCGCTGAGTTTGCGTGCGGATCGCAGTTTTCGCGACAGGACCACGGTGAAGACGAGCGATACGGTGGCGACCAAGGAGAGGACGCCGATGAGGATGCAGATGGGCCGGGAGATCGCGTCGGGGGAGAGAAGACATTGTTCCACGGAGGTGCTGGAGAGAGCGACTGAAGAGGAAGGAACGGATCAGAAAAGCGACGCACGACGCACCTTGATTGTAGTCGGCGGCGTCGAGGATGTTGATGCCGCGAGTGATGTTCACCTGATCGATTGGAGAGACGTTGCGGTCGTAGAATCCACTTGAACGCCTGTGACGACGGAGCGCCGCGGCGGTGAGCGAGGAATTCGCCATCTTTTTGAAGCATTTCTGAGAGAATCAGAGAGCGGATTGCGGGGGACGCGTTACCTGGGTGCATTCCTCCGAGTTGAGGCACACTTGCACAGTGCAATGCGCGAAGATCGTCGACTGATTTCCGAAACGGAACGTCTTGAACTTCGAGTAGTAGATCTCCTCGTTGATGTTGGCGAGCGGATCGATGAGTTCGTTGAGTTCGGAAACGGGACAACTGCAAACGGAGGGATTACGGTGGAGGAGGAAGGGGGCGCAGACCTGCTCTGGACGAAGGTGACGTGTTTGGCGTCCGGCGAGAACATGTCTTCGCGATCGGAGAACATGCATTCTTTGGGGCTGATTCCGCGATACGCGTCTGAAATGCACAATAGGTACGGTAGGGCGGATACGGTGGGTATTACTGTCGGGGGAGAGAGCGACGTAGAACTGCACCATGTCGCCGATTCGCGCCGTGCGGAGATCGCGGCCGTCGAGACTCTTGAAAACCATCTCCACCTTCGCCTTCGGCTTTCCCCCGTCGAGGCGACGATTTCGTGTCCTCTGAAACCCAAATGCACCCGCGCGAGATCGGAAATCCTACGTTGAGATGTCGTTGAAGCGGATGGTCTGCACGGAGCGCTGGTAAAGACAGAAGACGTGATTGACACGGATCGTCTTCCGCATATCCGTTTCCGCGACGTCCTCCAACGCGATCGTCGTCTCCGCAGTGCGGTAACTCGGCTCCTAAATGCGTCGAGCGTTTTAAGGCTGCACGTTTCCCTTTCGCCCAAGGTCGTCCCGAACTAACAGGAAACATCTGGAAGAGTCTTGAATGGGGCGCAGGTGAGCGGGATTAGCGTGCAGACCTAATTGCGGCGACGGAGACCGAAAGCGAAGGCTTCGCGTTACGGTATCCGTCGGCATTTGACAAATGCGCATCTTCCGCCGATTATCCGCTAAATGCGCCGCGCGAAGACGGAAAACGAAACGCGGAAACGCACCAGATCGGCGAGGAGAACGTCGCAGTCTTTTCCGTAGGGAATCGAGAGGTTGTAGTTGAGTTTGCCGCCTTCGCCCTTAAGCGTAGCGCCGCACTTGGCGTTCGACTTGTGTCCCTGCACGAAGATCATCGGCTGACTCTTCGAGTTCGACAGCCAACGCGTGATGTCGGGGTCCGAACGGTTCAGCACCACGGTGAGTGCGTCCGCACTGCAAGCGACCTCTTCCACTGCACAAAGCAACCTCTAATTAGCCGACTGGACAAGAGATCACTTACCGAAGCCGTCGGCGAAGACCGGCGCTGCACAGAAGGCGAAAACGAGCGGAAGGACGAGAATCGAGAGCATCTTGTGCGTCTGAAATTGAGCGCATGAAATGGAGAATCGATGCCCCGAGACGCCGGAGGGTAACGGCGACAGGAGAACGGAAAGGGCCGCGAATGGGAAGACGACTCGCGCACCACCTGTCGTCAGGCGCTGTTCGCCACAATTAACGCCGTCGACCGTCCTGGTGCCGGCTTTGTACGGCCGCTTATAGCGGCCCTCGCAGCTCCTCCCCTCACCTGATTATGGCCGAACGGCTGTCGATCGGCGAGATCGCCGATGCTCAAGCTCGTATAATTAGTTGTGTCGCGCTGTGACCGACCGTAACATTAATCCGCTTCGACTTGATTATACGACCCTCTGATGAGGTGCTCTCGGGTCGCAGAACCTCAATTTGAATATTAATTGAACTAGAGGAAGGAGCGAATAGGAAAACCGTTTTGGCCGAGTGGTCGTGAAGAGGGCTTTGCGGCACGGGCTTTCACGTAGAGTGATTTTTGCAAAGATCCTGCAGGAAACCGCCCATCGATCGAAAAATTCCTCTAAAACGTTTACGGAAATTAATTAAAGAAAAATATTTAGAATATTGAAAACGCGAGAAAATCAAGGTTTACGAACGCACCTTGTCAGTTCTCACAGCTCGATCGGTTCAAACCGATCTACTACTTCGGTCGACTGCAGAGTGGCCAGGAAGATTCAGAGATGCGCTCTTCAGTTTCCAAATCTCTGCGATAGAATTCGGCGTTCGGCTTGTTTGTGGACAAACTGTTTTCGTTCGGCTGTCCTCGTGAGTGCGCGCGGCTTCAAAATTAGAGAACTCAACCTGTGTGGCTTCCGCCCACAGTTACAGAACAATCTTGCGGTTGCTGAGAGCATCCGCGTGGTTTAAACGGAGTCCGAAACGCGTCTTACTCGGAAAACGGATTTAATTAGAGAAAGGAGCGTTCTGCGAATTTCCAAACGCATTTTGCGCTGCGAAACCATTTGGTTTTAAGTAAATTCTCCCTTAATGACTCATAAATCCGTGCACTTTCGACTATTCGGAACTCGCGTTCCCCGCGAATTGCGCGGCCAAAAAGCGCGGAATCCTGGCGACGCACCTGGCAGCGGCGCTCATTCGCTCGCAACTTCAAACAGTCGATTCGTTTATTATTTAATAAATTATGAAAAGACTCAAGAGAAGACGCGGGAACGGAGATCAGGAGCGGACACTTCGAAGCCAGAAGATGTCACCGGGAAACAGGAGATCAAAAAGAAGACCCGAATGGCTGCGGAAAGGAGATTCAGATGGAATGCGCGCTCTTGGAGACGGGAACTTGAAAAGCGGAGGACGTTTCTGGGGAATCAGTGAGCGAGCGAGTGCGCGCCAACGATCTGGACATTTCGAGGGTCGCGGAGGTCGACGTGGAGGAGGAAGGCTGCTCGAAGGAGCCTCGGGTCGTTGACGTCGTCGGACTGCTGCGCCGTCGTTTACGGAATCGCTTGAAGCGGAAGCGCGCGAGCTGAAACGGAGATTCTAGATGGTTACGGGAGGAGACGAGGTGCCTACTTGGTCGGTCATCGATGGAAAACAACGCGAAGCGATCGACATCCACGCTTGTTGAAGACAGGGGTCGCTGAAAGAGCTTCAGATGAGTATTCCGATGCAGCAGCCGCAACATACCGTAGATCTGCGGGTTCTTTGTCGAGCACGTTGTGTCGGAGACGCATGTGATTCCGCACGTGCGCCGCTTCGCTGCTGCCGTAGGCGCACTCGGTGCAGTTGAACTGCTTGCTCGAGTAGTGGCGCTTCGCGTGATTGATGAGCGACGAGAGAGGCTTCTTCTTGCACAGGTACTTCCCACAGGTCTCACAGCGAACTTGGCCTTCGGGCGCGAGACTCTACAATCGTTCTATTTAGCATTCCGAGCGAGTGGCGGCAGGTGAGAAGCACAGCGATGGCAGTTCGTTCACCTACGTCGTAATGCTGCTGAATCTGCTGCTGAAGAATCGAAGGATTCGTGTGAGGCGACTGGAGTATCGCAGCCACAACAGGTACCGTAGGCACTGGCGGGACCCGAGGAACGGGAAGTGGGGGAGAGGGAATCGAGGCGCCCGGGAGCGCCGCCGAACTGAGGAGAAGCGAATGCGCCGAGAACAGATCCGTCGGCGTCGGGTTGAGTGAGTCGAACACGGACCCTACGAGATGCTCAGCGGTCAGTGGGGTACGGTGGAGTGTTGCGGTACCGTTGATGACGTTGTGAGCAGTCAGGTTGTGCTGATGAGCGATGAGGAGGTCGGCGGCAGAGAAGGCGCAGTGGAGACATCGGTAGCGATTGGAGAGGATCTGCTGGAGCCACGTGGTGGACGCGTCGGAGGCCGAGCTCGTGGTGGGGAGTTGGAGTCCGAGCGGAGCATCCGCGGAAAACGGTAGCGATACGGTAGCGGCGGCGGCCATCGCGGCAACGGCGTTGCACGTGGAAGGCGCGGAAGGTTGCGTTGAAGTTGTCGGCGGGGGCCAGTCGCCGCCCTGATTCATCAATTTCTGGAATTTGGAGGATCAGGCGATCCAGAGGCCGGGGAGGAGGAGGAGGGGAGGGAGGGAGACGTGATTGTTAATTGCGCGCGGCAGACGTGTCGGAATTGTTTTCGAGTGCAAAATCGCAATTAGTGCACTTTGCGAAGAGAGAAGAGCCAAGTTGAACTGCAGAGGAGGAAGCCGCCGCCGGCAGCGCAGCTGGAAACAAACCTAATTGGCGCGTGCAGAAGAAAGAAGTAAAAAAGGAGGAGTCGGGAAGTCGGATGACGGTGGTCTAGGCGGCACGAAGCGCGTAAATTTAGTCCAAAGTCAGGCGTGAGTCACTGCAGGGCGTCGCCAATCTTTTTGCCGCTTTGCTCGGCATGAAGACAAGCAGATCAAACTCCGCCGCCGCCGCTCGTTTCTGAGATCACAAAGTTCAAAGCAAAGGAGCGCTGCTGGCGGACGGGAGGCACGCAGTGAGAATCCCGAGTGAGGCTCGCCTTAGCATAGCCGCGACGCCGACCGTAGGGCAGAAGGAAGCACGCTAGAGCAAAAGCCTATAAGCAGATCGTCTCGAAACGAAATGTCAACGGAGAAAACAGTTTCCTGGTGTGAATCAAGAAAGATCGCAAATCCCTCTAATCGAGGATAAACCGACCGCGAAGACGTCTAAGCGAGTGTGCGTTCGGGAAGTGAATCAGATCGCGTAAATGAGTAATTACTACCTCCGTTCTGGCGGACTCTCGCAGTGAAATGCGTCTTCGGGGTCTCTTTGATTGTCTCCGAAGCGCGTTCTGAAGAACTCGCCCCGCAAACAATCGCAGTGCACGCGGGAGCGTCGCCAAAGGACGATTCTTTAGAATCCGCGGCAGATTGGCGCGTGAAAGGGTGATTTCGGGTGAAACAAAAGATGTTTTGCGGTGATCGGCCAGAGAATCTGAACGCTGGGAGACGAAAGACCGTGCAAAGTGCTTCTAATGGGCTCAGATTAAAGTACAGTATGCTGCAGAGTGACTCATCGTCTGATACGTTTAGCGCCGCTTTATGCAAAGTGCTCGTCGCCTTGAATCACAACTCTCCAAGTAAATTACTTCTCCCATTACCGTAATCGCATTATCTTTCAATCAGAGTAACTCATTTGTCATTCTTTCCATTTTCTGCAAAATCTGCGAAACGCGCGCGCCGAAGTACGAAGGCGGAGAGGTCTTGAGGGGAATCCCTCAAGCGTGCAAACCGGATTGTAGAGGGAAGCGCTGACTCGTACAGTAACGCACATGATACGGTAGCATAAGCATTGACCAGTGGAAGAGTCCGGATTCGCTTCGGAAATCACGGAAGGACCTTCCGAGTCATGCGATTTATGCGATCGACGAGAACTCCGCCCAGAGAGGAAATCGTGCGGATTATCTCGCTTACACCCTCTTAGCGCGGAGAGTTTTGATCACAAAGGAAAGCGCTCTCGCCGGAAGGAATCGCGTCAAAACAGAGAAAAAATAAGTCTACACTTTCGCCATTGTTCGCCAAAGGACATTTGAACGCATTTTGTGTTGTTTGAGGGAGGGAGGGGGGAGGATCAGCCTCTCTTCATTTCCTCTAATTGGGTGCCGATGATTGCACTCTGCAAAACGACATTTCGGGACGCCTGTGAACGACCGTAGCCCGCAAAAGACGAACTTTTCAATTCTAAAAGGCATCCCTGAGCCCGCCAGAAGCAAAACATCGATGGAACCAACTTCCGCACGTGCGAAACGATCACAGAGATCAAAGTCGCACGAGAAATACGCAAATCCACTCATTCGTTAATTAACGCGACGTTTCCTTGCGTGATTCGATCGTCCACAGAGCGCAATTAGAACGAATTAGCGCTAGCGGTCATCACGCACCGCTTTAAACGTCGTCAAAAGGCGATTGCGTCGTCGGCTG
Organism: Steinernema feltiae; assembly: GCA_007213375.1. NCBI lineage: Eukaryota > Metazoa > Nematoda > Chromadorea > Rhabditida > Steinernematidae > Steinernema > Steinernema feltiae. The sequence continues at coordinate 37,350 of MQUG01003332.1, forward strand.
CTGCGAATCTCGGAAATTCTGCTTCCGACACCTCAGATGACGATGAGAGGCCGATCACTGATGCGGTAATTCACTTTCCTTCCCTGATCTTCCGCCCTCGCTTCAAATCCCTCGACCTCCACGTTGATCTTAGCAGAACTCACAAATCTGTTTCCGGCGCCCGATCACCCTCGGAGGGCGTTTGCAGCGAAGCAATATCGTTAATGAGTTCTCTTCGCTTCGAGACGCATTTGTGGCGGAGATGATCTTTAGAGGAATTCGTGCGAGCGGAACGCGAACGGAACGTCCTGTCGGGTAATCAGAGATCGAACAGTAAGCGGCGAAGGACATCGCGAGTTCCCGTTAATAGAGCTAATCGCTTCCTCTGCTCCCCCACGATCTCTGGACATCTATTGAGGGACACACGCATTGTTTCTCGCTTCGAGAGGGGAGAAGAGTGCAATCAGAGCGTTGTGGATGTCAAAACAAGGAAGAATTTCCCACTGGATGCTCCAATTCGCAGGTTCAAAGAGGAACGAACACCGGAAGCGCGAAGTCCTTTCGTTTCGAAACGCGAATTTTGTTTACGCGGTGATGTCGCCCACAATTAGCGTCATAATCGAAGACGACAAAGTCGATGATCTCTGCACGCTAGCAGCGATTACAAACGTGGGAATTAGAGCTTTCTCCACGCTTCTCAACCCTTTGTGCGAATCGAGCCTCTTTCCAGGTATAATTACCCGCCTGAACGATTCCTGCGACCTCTTCTCGTTTCGTTTGATGCGGAAAGCGGAATTGTAGCTTCGATGTCACTGAAAATCCGCGATTCTGCGGGAGGAAAAGCGAATCTTCCTCTCGATTATCCGCAATTCAACCTTCAGCGGCTCACAAAACGATTATCTCTGCACTCGCGCACTCACAACGCCACTTCGCAGCAACCTGATTAGACCAATTCCTACTGCTAATCAGACTTCAAACTTCCCACCGACGGCGGCAGAGAACGTTCACGTCGTGGAAGGACACGCGGCCGCGTCTGCAGACGAACTTTGATCGTCGAGTTCGCGCGTCTCGCGGCGGGAAAAGAGATTCGCATTTACGCGAATAGAAACGACCTCCGGGATTACGGTAGCCGTTCGTTGAAACGCAAAATTTATGGATGTCGCACGTGAAAATGCCGTTCGCGATTACTCAGAAGGAAACTCACGTCAACGGCGACCGGCGGCGCAGTCTGTGCATACACGATGCAGTTCTAATAAGTCGAAGCGCAAAAAGTGCAAAAAAGACGAAAATAGATTATTCTTTACAATCATATGTCGGCGACGTTTTAATGCGAAATGAATTATTCAGAAAGCCCGCAGGGTGCTGCAGATGGTCGCGTAGAGGAAGTGTACAGGAAATGAACTAAAGTGACTACTATGTGTATGAGCGGATGATGAGCGCTTTCTGAGCTTCAAACACAACTTGAACAGGTGATTTCAGTTAATTCGCAGCAACTAACCCCCGAGGGGCTCCTTTAAGTCGTTCCAGCGCAAGCACAGCGCACTGGCTGGCATTGTGCGTTAGTCCAAATGCAACAAGCTTTTCTTGTCGCTCCTTGTTCATTCAAAACACGCCGTCATGCGGGATTTCCTGGTCGCTTCCCGGAATGTCGCATTTGAAACTAAACATCTTTAGATTTCGCTCTGTAATCCTCCAGTTTCTTTCCTTCCCTGGCTCTGTCTGCGTCCGAAGACGCTTGCGAAGCGTAGTTCAATCTACGTGTGTGGGCAAACAATTCGCAGAGAAAAACGCGCGAAATTTGAACGAATGCGCGTTTTCCAAAAGGTCTCGACGCAGTCCACGCAGGACCCGCGTGCTAATCCGTGGGGTGATTTGGGTGTAGGGGATTGCGCTAAGACTCTGTAGGGCGAATGTAGTCCTGAATGCGCCGCTGTCAGAATGGATTGCGACTTGTAAGCAGCTCCACAGGGTCGGGGGGCGCCCCCACTTCTGAGCGTTTGCTCAGCGATCGTCGAGGTTCAACTGGTTTCTGTCCGCAACGCTCTGTTTTGATTGAAAACGTTCGCTAATCGGTCTTCATTACCTCCGAGAACACCGTGCGTCACTTCTTCCTGTTGTTCGCTCCCAAAAATACCGCGCGCGCTCTCAGCGCACGTTCTATTCTCGGGACGCAATCCACGTTCTCAACGGAATAACCGAAGTTAATTATTTCGTCGTGGGAACCGCGCGTCGACCGCTCTGAGAGTTCGCGTGGTTGGTTTCTGCCCTGCGCTACCGCGAGTGATTATGCAAGAAGCTACGGAATCCGCGTACAAATCGCGCTCTATAATCCACTCGTAGAATGCGCGAACGGAGTGTAGTCGCCCTGCAAGCGCTCGTAGTCGCTTTTCCGCGATCAACTCACGCGATTTGTAGCCTCGCTAGCGAATTAACCACAATTCCATTGGAATTCTACAATTCTGCAGCGGAATGTGCGTCCAAAGATCGACTGGAAGAAGAAGAAAGGAACTCACCAGAGGGAAGACCGTCGGGGAAATGCCGAACATCGTCTGCTGCTGAACGTGCGAGAAATACGGATTCGTAGCGACTGTGGCGCCCATAAACCGAGCAGCAAGCGTTTTAAATACTTTGATTGCAGCGGAGAGCGCCGCCTTTCTGTGAACAGCACGAATTACGAAAAACAAAGCGAAGGCGCGGACCGAGTGAGTTATCTCCCTTGGGGACACGCCGCGACGGTGCACCCCTGACGGTGAGCGGGCGCGAAAAGGTCGCTTTCACGGTAAACGGCGATGAGTGATGTTTTGATGAGCGATGAGTGGGGCGATGAGCAATGTTTCTTGTTTTCAGGACGCCGGATTCGAAAGTTTAAATTCTACGAATCGCGGATACGGTAGTGGAACACAATATGCGATGCTGATCATTAAATCTTTCGAACGCTTCTATTTTACCCCGCGTGACGTCAATTTTCATTAAAAACAGCTTTGAAAAAGTTTGAATTTTACGTTGGTGCCTCTCGAGGCTCCTGCAACGAAAAGTTTCGGATTTGGGAAATGTCGCGGTCGCCGTTGGCGTTCATTCACAACCGCCGCGATGTTTTCGCCGCGCGTGGTCTCTGGGGTTCTAAATATGGACCAAATGGTACGGTATTCGTCGCCACTCGCTTGCGGTTGGAGTCTAAAAGATGGAACAGATACCAAATGACGCTCCAAAATGCGATTATCCGTCATTACACGAAGCAATGACGTTCACAAAGATGAAAGTCCTTTTTCAGTGACTAACGAACACATTTCGCAGCGACACGGCGGTCCTGACACGCGAATCACAGCGTGTTCGGTGATTCTTAAAGATTTCGAAGACTCGGAGCGACAACAACCGCCGCCGGGGCTTCTGATCGTCGAATTTTCGTTCAGAAAGATTAAAAGCTAAATCGTAGGGATTCTGGATCTTTCTTCGCGCAATCGCACGCGTTGCTTGGCGGAAATCCAATTAGCGCTTCGGGATTTTCCGAATCGCCGTCGTCTCCCTTCAGAGGAGCGCAGGAGCGAGGAAAACGTGAATTCCGACCGATTCAGCGAATCCGTGTTTACGTCCGCAGCCTTTGGCGCTTCAATTGTTTCAACGTCCTTAATCCACGAGATTTCCTCGTCTTCACACTTCGCCCGAACAAACGAACGAACGATCGACCATCGAGCGCGCGTTCCGCTCGGAACTCCGCGCGACTACGATAGTCAATCATCGCCGTGGTTTGTCATGGTCTTTACGTGCGGTCAGCTTTCCGTTTTCGGCGTTTCCGATGCGTCAACGACGCAAGCGCGCTTTCAATTCGGGATTATTCAAAGAGCCCGGCTACTGTAGCCGCGAGCATTTGCAGAGTTGGACGAAGCGCGGCCGCTTGCAACAATTCTGCACGACGAGTCAAGGCAGTTGAGCGCTTTCCTCCAGCAGCTGTAACGGAATCGAGAACAAAGTCATGCCAGCGGTTCCCAGGGATTGCGATCTCACGCAATTCCGAGAACAAAACAACTCGGAATGAAATTGAAGGGAACGACGACAAAGAAAGTTGTCAATTTACGTCACAAAATCGGGTCGAACCGTGTGAATACACAAAGAGTATGTTTTGGCCGACTGTTGCGCTTCTCTTTTGTTCGTCATCACTCGCAATCCACGATTCTTGGGGCTACTGGGCGCTCAAATCGCTTCCGCAACCGCTAAACCGATTTTGTGCATTCACGACAGCTCGGGAGCGACCAGCTACAGTAACCGCGGGATATTCCGGCCTCGCCGCGATCGCCGACGCTATTTGTGCGCGCGAGCGATGCACGTTGGGCGCCGACGTCCTCTCGGGAACGAAATTCCCCGCGATTTCTTTGTAAAATTGACAAAACGGCGAAGAGGCGAATGGGCGCGAATCGGTGGCACGAGGGGATGATTCTTCGCGGAATTGCACTCGTTTTGACGCAATAGAAACTTCACACAGTAACTTGCAGCAGAATCGTCATCAAAGCGCGGTACCTGCGGAGGAGATCGACGAGAGATCACGTCAGCAGACGCGGCGGAAATCGACTAATTGCTGTTGAATTTCGAAACTTTATTCCTAATTACAATTTTCCGCTCTGCGAATCCGTTTAGGCCTCATTAAGAACGTAGGGATTGAATCAGAGGAGAGGAAACAGCTCAAGGAGTCATTAGGGGCGATCATAAGTGGAATTTAAGATGGGATTTTGCGATAAACTCTTTTCTCGTTGCGGAAAACTAAATAAATTAGTCTAAAAGGCCAAATGTGGCGCTTGCGTAGAGCACGAATCTCCGCTCTGTGCAGATAACAACGCGTCAAATTCCGCGCCGCAGGAAATGTCGCCAGTTCAGCGTGCCGGTCGCCTGCGGGACCGCCAACGGAGAAATCCCGAAGCCAATGAAAGCGAGATTGTTTTGTGATTTCTCGCATCGGGAATCACAGTTGAACGCGCGGTGGAAATGAGAGATTTCGCGCGTAATCGTCTTAGCGCGATCGTGGGCTTTCTCCGGAAGATTATCCCGCGGGGGTGATGAGAAACTGCAAAAGACGTTGAGGGGATTCGCAATCAGAAAATGAAGAGAATTGTTTGTCGCAACAACGGCTTCGTCACTGAAGGGAATCGCGTGTTTCGAAGTCGATTCGCCCTAAAACGCTCGGAGAAGCGAAGGGACGTCGCTCCAAAACGTCGGCGATTTCGATTTCAAATATAGCGCTTCTGGAGACCTTTTCAGAAGGCCGAGGTGCGATTCGTGTCATCTCGGGTGGTGGGCGGAGAGCTTGCACAGAAAAGAGCCCCACTTACCGGCTACAGAACGAAATGACAAAGAAGAAATCGACTTCCAAAGTGCAACATTTTGGGAGTTTCACATTCGACGCGCGGAGCCGGAGACGACGACGTTGGATCAGAGGTGCGGAGGACACCGCGAGAGCAACGGGAAACGAGTCAGTCGCGTGCAGTCCGCCGACATTTGGCGCCTCTGACCTTCTTGGAACTGAGAAGATGCTGAAAACAGTCGGAAAGTAGTTTCGGAAGGCCGCGACGACTTACTATGATGCGTCTCGCATTAGCCGAAGTTCTCATCCGCAAAACACCGAATCGATACGCGAAACGAGCGCCGCTACAGTACCCCCGCCTTTGTCTCTTTGTTCCAGTGAGGAGGATTCAGTTTGCGGACGAAGTCTCCGCCTCTCCCTCGCGCCGGTCACGGCGAAGCGACCTTCGGGGCGCCGATGTCCGCGGAGAAGTTCGACGGAAAGAAGAATCAGCGGAGGAAGCTCGTCACACGCGGTATTTGGGGAATCTTTGCTTTTACGTGCACTAACAACAGTCATACGGTAGCTATTTATTGGAGGAAGCACAGGAAATAACAAATAATCACTTTAATTGACTGAAGTTTGCCCTTCAGAAACGAAAGCACGCGAACATCTTCTTCGTCGTCTTCGCGTCTTTCCGCGTTTCGCCGATGCGCCGACTCAACTCGTTCATCAGATTCCGCGATTCTCCGTGTGCGATGGGAGTCTCCGTTCGACTGAACTTCTCGGCGGCTTGTCTGGTCGGTTTCGGCGTCGACGGAGGACTCTTCAGCTCGGCGACAATCTTCTCGAGCTGCGCGCGCATCTCCCCAGACCACGGGTCGCGTGCATCGGACGACATTTCGATTGATCGGAAGGAGGGAAGGAGAACGGAAGGACGTTTCGCACCTCGGAGCCGCACGTCCTAAGTCGCACTTTGCAGTAACGACGCCTTTGTGGAGGAGAAACAGCGAACTCCGAATGCATTGGGATACGGTAGGAAAGAAGGAAAATATTTATCGCGGCGATCATATAATACAAGCGGGAAATTCAGCAGCTGAGCGCCTTCAACAACGCCGCTTTGCCCGCCTCTCCGAGAAGCACTCGCGATTCGTCTCCGGAGATCTCGACCAGAACTTCGCGGAGGACGGGCTCCGCGAGCCCGGCGACGTAGACGATCACGTCGGGGATTGCGTGGAGCTCCTTTGCCGGGGCGGTAACATGATCGAAGGAGAAACCGTCGGTGAGCACGACGACCGCGGTTTTCTTGTCCTTTCGCCGCTTCTCGAGCGCCGTTTTCACGAGGCCGAGCGCCGCGCCGGTCTCCGTGATTCCGCCGTTGAAGGTGAGCTCGCGCACTTTGGCGACGACCTCTGGTTTCTCGTTCACTTCGTCCAATTCCACCATGACGCGCATTCTGCGATGACTCGAGTATTTGACCACACCGACCTACAACGATGATGCACGCATAACCACCGTAGTCACTAAACACATCGTCCTACATGCTGCGCTCCCTGACTGACGTCCAAACTCTCGACCAGCGACACCATAAAAGCCTTCTGGTGCTCGTAGAAGGAGCGAACTGATCCTGTCGAGTCGAGGACGAATAAGATATCTGATATCCCGCAAGCCTTTTGCGGAACGACATATTTGTCTTCTTTTTTGGGAGGCTTGGGGGCTTCCTCCACAGGTTTCTCGACCTTCTTCGGTGGCTTTCTCGCCTCTGCAGGCTTCTCCACCCTCTTCTTCGGCGGTGGTGGCGGGGGAATCGGCTCATCCTTGGTTTCCTTCACGGGTTCGCGGTGCTTTGGCTCATCCCGATGCAGCACCTTCTCGTATGGTTCGGGAGAGTAGCTTGCCGGAGGTGTCGGCGCGGGAATTGGTTCCGGCGCTGAAATGCTCGCCACCGTAATTCGCGAAACTCGTTCGTAACTATACAAAAGCACCCTAACAGGATTATCACCGGAGCTCACCTATGGCGGGCTGGTCGTACTGTGCCCTCGCAGTCGCACAGACCTAAACAACAAACGATGTAAGTGAGTCCGATTCACCACGTAGAACGTACGCTGACGAGGAACAACCAAACTTTGAGACGCATCTTTGCGCGCTTGCTCCTGACTGTGACGAGCACCTGCCTAAATGGTTCCCAAACCCTCTGCTAACGTCGCCGCCCACACCGGTTCCATCGGAAGTTCAGGTAAAAACAAAAAGATTTTATCTCGCAGCAAATCCGACGCCTCGCAGCGTGACCACCCGCCACCGCCACGTGAACAAACCACTGACTTCCGAGACACCGCTGGGCAATCCCGTTGAATCACTCCAAACCGAGTTGCAACATAGCCAACACAGCAATCACCTGTGTCATTGACCTTGGATCCGTGCACTCATAAAAAAGAAAGAAAAGAAACGGCCGTGTCGGATGACAAACAACCCGTTTGGTCTCGGGCAAATTGTCACGCCGACGACTGAGATTAATGTCCAAAACCCCGCAAACCTGTTCGGGTTCACATTCACAACAGTTTAATACGCTCTCGGCATTTGTACAACAATAAAAACTAAAAACATTCATTTGTTGCAGGTCTAAACTGTTCTTGTATGTACACTTTCCGCCCGCTTTAGTCTCGCATACTACCGAAAATAGTTTCGGCCTTCTTCACTGTAGAATTTCCAGGAATATTGTCGTAGTTGAGTGTAACGAAAGGAACGCTGTCGTCAAGTAATCCACCGGAAGAATAGCGCACTCGGAAAATGGGAGGACTACAGCCTGACCGGAACTGGACGAACAGCGCGCTAACATCAATAACGATGAATAATGATGGAATGTTGGCTGACTTACACTGTGGTACTTCTGTTGCACGCATAGAAGGTCGGCGCCGGCTTCTTCGCGTGGTCAACGCCGTTGAGATTCGCATGAAGAACTTCCCAGTCCCATGCACGACAAAGAGCAACAAACGAGTGAACCATGTAGGTGGAATACATCAAATGAATAGTTTGCTGCATCAGCTGAGTATCCCTTCGCGCGTCAAGGAAATGCTGCTCTTTCGTCAAAATCTGGACTCGGTCTCCTTCGATCTTCATGAAAAACGATTTCTTGCCAAACTGCTCGTAGCCCTTCAGAGAGAAATTCAACGCAAGCAGCGAATGAGATGAGCTAGCCCAGGAAAGCTTCCATGACAGATTGGGATCTTTCATTTTCTTTGTGTAGTCTTCAAGAGTACGGGACACCCTTTCCATCAGCACATAGTGGCTTGAAACTGAAATCAATCGCGAAAGCAACGTGGATTCCGCTCGCAGTCGCATGTCCATCTAAAGCTTCTTCATTTTTCAACAGCAAAGCGGATTTTATAAATTACCTCATGGCGGTCAAGACCTTGAGGACCTCTCATATCCAACGCTTCTGTGTGAGCCGTGAGGGGAAGGAAAGCAAAGCTCGGACTTCTTAGTGTTCGTCTACACAAACCGGCAGTAAACATTTGCCGAAGAGATCTGTTCAAATAAGGTACTCCAAGCGACGGTAGCTTTCCATCCTAATACTAATAATTAAAAAGCAGAAATGAGAAATATAGTACCTCAAATTTGTAGTTAACTTTCTGAACTTTCAGCACCAAATCATCGAAGAGTGAAACAAGTATGGTATCCTTTTTGACGGAACAAATGCGATCATGCAGAATGGTAGTCTCACCGAAAAGCTATAAGCAAAACAAACCGTTAGAGTCAGATCAAATCCGGTTCTCCTTATACCATCCGATAAATATCCCGGTTGATTAAACTCTCTTGTGCCCATCTCAGCGCGTGCTTCCAATAGACCTTCACAGACTTCTGTTTATCGAGGTCCATGTATTCCAACTCATTACATGGCATTTCATACAAATCCGAATGTTTGGAATCTAGAATAGGCTAAGCAACAAGTACCATATCCACATCTATACCTCTGACAATGCTGACAGCGATACGAGTTCGGCACATAAGATCGCAAGGGACTCTGACTTGTAAAGCCGATTTCCCAAACAGGGAGCCGTCATTGACAGTTTTCTTTCGCCAGATGTTGAAAACGTCTTTCTGTGAATACTTTTGTCCGAAAATTCTGTAACCTATGTCACCCAGAATCATTCCGCCAATCTTCTTGATCCGCCAGTGTTCGCGCAGTTCTCTGAGTTCCCTAAACAGCCAAATCATAGGCTCTTCAATATCAGCTATAGATGTTTACCTGAAGAACTGTTCTTTGTCTGCATCACCCTTGGCTCCAATATTTCGCGCTTTCTGCGCCTTATCAATAAGAGTGTTCGCTTCGATCAACGCCTGAATCGATAAGTCAATAACTGAGTTGCGGAAATGTTGTTGTACCTTCCGACGGGCGATCCACTGGAATTGCCTCGAGTTCTGTATTGTTGTGTTCAGGTTTATATTGTCATCTTTTTGGTCTTCTTGAATGGTTAGTGTTTCGAGGTATTGCCGGTCCTTCAAAACTTTCAACGTATCTCCAAGCACATGTAGCTGTAGCAATGTTTCGCTAAAAAATAGGAACAGCGTTTCCATCCACTCATTAGACTACACGTACTGAAGAGATTTTGCTACTTCCCGCCACGGTCCCGCTTCCGGAACCTTTCGATCTTCCGAATCCAATTTCGGTTTATCGGCTTCGCCTTCAAAACTTGCAGCCAAATTATCAAACGTCCCGTTCGATTCCACCATCTTCCGCCAGTCCACTTTCATCGCTCCTTTCTTGACGAAATCCGAGAAGCCCTCCGGACTGAACAGCGTTCAATCGTGTGCAAAGGAAACAGGACTTACATTATGTACTTCTCAATGCCGTCGTAACCGATCGAATCAATTTGCCATTCGGTCATTGGCTCAAGAGCCACGGGAACACCACGAGGATTCTGGAGCCCATTGCCGGGCAACCCAGCACCGTTATACATTCTGGAAAAGCACGTTGTTTTGTGTTTTGTGAAACGCGTTTGATGCGTACAGTACAAGCTCGACTACTCTGAATCACTAATTGAAACCACTAACAAGAACCGCCTGGTTGCCTGGTTCCGACGACTGATTAAAGCGCCAATGTGACACAATGTTTTGAAGAACTACAGAACACAAGATGTAGTAAAACAGGCACATCGTGCCGAGACTATATTTACTTCAGAATCAAAAACTTTGCTGAGTTTTGTCGTCACGACATTTGTTGGACTTTTCCTTCGAATTCGCTTTCTCTTTCGATCGTTGGCGGCTTCCTGTCCTCTGAGTCGACTGTAAGAGCGAATTTGATTTTGTGGAGGGCGCCGTTCTAAAGAGCGTGCAAATTACATCATGAGAATGGTGGACATGATACCGTAATGAATTCGCTGTCTCCGACTGCGGCGTCGCCTCGAAGGCGTCCAATTCCGATGCGGGCGGCAGATCTGCGAGAGGAGGAAGCATGTCCGACCGGAGCGAACCCGAGGAGTCGGAGTTGGGCACGTAGAATCCATTTTCCCGCTCTCTTCGGCGCTCTTCGCGGCGACGTTGTTTTCGCTTCTGCTTGTCAGCTTCCAACTAAAAAGAAGTAAATAATTGTTTAAACCCAGATACCGTAGTTACCTTCGACCTCGCGGCGTCCATTGCCTTCTTCGCTTGCGCGCGCACTCGCCGCTGATCCGCCATTGACTGATACTTCACCACGCCGTCGGCCAGTTGTTGATAGTCCGAAGTCTCCGAAGGCGCGATGCAGCTGCTTTCGGCGGCCGACGAATCCGCGTTTTCGGTGACCGGTGGCGGAGTCGTCGTCATCTGGCTGCTGCTTTGCGCGCGACGACGTTCCGATGTAGAAAATTCGGAGATTTCATGCGCTGCCCTCTGAAACGCGTTGCACAGCTGATTTCATCGAAGAATTCTCACTCGAGAAGAAACGGAGATGCGCTGCGAAGGAAGACTTCGCCGCTTCATGCGGTAATTCCTTCCATTTTTCCGATTTCCCTTTCCACAGCAAGAGAAAAGCGTCGCGTGAGTAAGTGAACAGTGAACTAAACGAAAGTCGATCAGTTGCTGGAAGCGCAAGGGCGAGGAGACCCGTGGCCACAAGAACGAGCAGAAGGAAAGTTACCAACGAATCGGAGTTGAAAGTTGAGAAGGAAAGCATCGAATCGACTGCTCGATCGACTGTTTTGCGTGAAATGTGATCAAAAGGTGCGCGGGAGTTCCGCAGCGTCGTCTGCGTGTGAGTATCCAATAAACTCTTCCGGCGCGCGTGAAATCGAATGTTTTCGGCTTCTATCGTGACACCTCCTTGAGATATCCAGTCGTATCACTTCGCTTTCGCTGTTTTTTGCGAACTTTCGGGATTTGTCGATCCAAAACCGCGCGATGTTTGTTTTCCTCCGCCGCCTTCGTTCTTCGCTTCTTTGTTTTGATCGCCTTCGGAGCGTTGCGCAATGAAGATATCATCTGATCCGTCAGCTCACCTCTCCTCCATCTGTCACATCATCTTTATCTCATCTCGCCGCGCGGCCCTTTGCTGTCGACAGTCGCCGACTGACTCCTCCGAGCACCAATTTCGACGTCGTTTTATCGCCGTTGTATATGCAAACGTCTCCAAGATAGTTTATTGCCCCCGCGTCCTACTCTTCGAAGGTGTGCGTACTCCACACGCATTCATTCCCTATGCATGTGGTTTCGCTTTTCAAAAATGGATGGATTGATCCTTGTTCCGTTCAACTTGCTTGAGAATGCCCCGCGGGAAAGTTCGCAGAGCGAGCTCCCCAGAGAGCCCCGAGTGCCCGCTATGAGTGCTATCGATGACACTTGACGAATTGGCCCCTCGCCCACAGCCTTCGGGAAGATTTGCTTTTGGACCCACCGGGATGCAAACACTCCCTCGACGGTAATTTCTAATGAAGTGCCCGTGAGGGGGCGAGGTTTCAGCAAAGGTTTTAGCGTTGAGCGAGAGTGAAATCCACATCCCACGACTCCTCATTTGGGAACCAGTCGGACCCCTTAAACGCGCGCTTCTAACCATTGTGACTTTGTTTATTTAACCAAAAAATCAACTTTCAAGTGTTCGTCAAACGTGATTTTAGCGTTCTCGCCAGCACATGTGGATTCCGGTGATCACTCAGCCAAAGATTACGAAGCAAAGTGAGATTTACGGCGCTCCTACGACTCCAGAAACGTTTTTTTTCGTGTTTCGCAGCGAAGCGCCCATTCATCTTCCACGCCTACTGTTTGGCGAATGTTTTTCCGATCGTTTTTCTCTTTTCCCACGTTTCGTCGTCTTCTCTTTCGCCCATTTATAGTCAATTACTCAGATGTTTTCCGTTTTTCGCGCACCTGCGCGCATCTCTGACTCATCCACCTTTTCGCATTCCTTTTCGTCTTTTCTTATCTTCGGAGGCGCGAACGACGCGTTTTCTTTTTCGGTGTTGCAAAAGCGAGCGAGAAAGTACAGCGCGGAACCAAGTTGCCGCTCACTTCCTGCACCCCGAGGCCCTTCCGCCGCGCTTTTTGCGGTTCGCTGTCTTGGAACTGCTCCGCGACTATCTGTCGGGGCCTATCGGAGTCCTTATCAGTCAATCGTAAGCGCTCCGCTTCTTCTGACATGTTTGATCGGCCAATGCGCTCGGTTCTCCCTGTTCAGCGCTTTAATTGAGCAATTTCACGTGGTGGAGATCGCGCTATCGCGTCGGTCATCGCTGGAGGTTTGTTTTCGGAGAACTCCTCTGCGCTGTCCTAATTCGCTCCGCGGAACGTCAAAGAGGGAGTTGAGGGGATTGAGGAGGGCACCCCTCCGATTCCGCGTTGTCAATCAATCGACCGTTTAGTAATTGACTTCCTTTTTGCAAGAATCCCCTCGGAGGACTTATTTTTCAACGCCATTCACGGCGGTCCGACCAGCTGGTTCAGCTTCCCTTAGGTAAACACCATCCTCGCGCACCCAATCCGATGACGTCTGCGCGAATTATTGCATTGCGGTGATGCGATGATCGTCGAGTGAGTCGGCTCCAGGCGACTCACCACTCGCTTCGTCACTCCTTGAGTCGCACTCGTTCAAGTCTCCTTTGTTTGCCGGTGCCTCCAAGGCGCTAAACTTAACACCGTTTGTAGAACTCTTTTGTTTGCCCTTCGCAAAGACGCGCTCTTTTCGTTTTTCGCACCTTTTTGCTCGACGACTTTCCTCCTTTTGTTCGCTTCGGCGCGTCGATTAACCCGTATCGATTTCGATTCTCCCTTGCCTGGTTCGATTTGGCACCGCGCGGCGATCGTAAATCGATAGCGCGAGCTGTCAGCGCCTAATTGGAGGAAAGTTCGAACCGATGGCGGGAAGTAACGGTTGGAAGGGCCTGAGATAACGGTGTTTCCGTCGATTTATGACTTAATTCCCATTCCGTGCTGTTAACAGCGAGCAATTCGCTCTCTGAAGCAATCGGAAGACGTGTGGGCTGCTCCGATTCTTTATGGCATAAATTATAGGTGCCTGTCATTTGCTGTTTCTTGGCTTCTACGTTGCGTTTCTGAAACTACCGCGCGCGTTGACGTACCTCATTGTGATGCGGGGTGAAAGGCCGTTTCCGCAAATGACCATTGAGGCAGAAGCAACTCGATGAGCACTGAAGTGAGCGCAAACAAGCCGATGACCGATGACTCCGAGGGTGTGGAGCGTTTGCGACGACGCGATTATTAGCGTTGTGACACGAGTCGACCTGCGCGCACGACAGCTCGAATTATAAGGCTGTCGTTAGCCTTGCGAATGGCCCCGACGAAGGAAGGAGAGGCTAATTTGTGTGATTGCTGATTCGACGTCGTAACGTGCAGATAGAGTGCATATTAAGTCGTCGACTGATCGGCGGAAACCGAACATTCTTCCTTCGTTTGCCTTCGTGTGTCGTGTCCCTCTTTCTCCCTTCGATCGTTTCATCCAAATTCGACTCATCCAAGATCGCGATTAATCTGTCAGTGAGGGAAGTTAGGTCTGCTTGTAGTTTCGCATAAGGGGTATAAATGCGACACGTCCACAAGCTGACGTGTCGCATTGAAACTTCATTTGCAGCGATCACAAATTATTTTCTTCTCGCGATGCTCCAAAACTTTTTTCGATTACTGATCTGACCTTTGGGCTTCGCTTTACCTCCTTTGTTGTCCTCCGCGCGCGCTTCTTTCACATCGCAATCCTTCTTTTCGCCTTTCCCTCTGCTTCACCTTGCGGCGTTCGTTGTTTGAATAAGTAATTAGCGTTTGCTGCTCGTGTTTCACACTTCTGCGACGCTTCCTTCGTTTCTCACGAGCGTTCGATTCGTAACTTCGCTTCCAACGCTTGAGGAGACGCATCGATTCTACTTTCCACGAATACTGCTCTAAAAGGCCATCGCATCGCAAGCGAAGACGGCGTTTTAATGGCTTTTCGATGTCATTTACGGCGTGAAATGCCGAAAGTCGATTGAGGCGCTTCTTCCCGCGTCGTTTTTTTTAAGTTGCGCGACCTTTTCAAGGCCGCAGGAGGCGAGCAGCGCCCTCAGTTATTTACTCACAGTGCATCAACAGCATGGGAGTTTGGTCACGAATGCTGTCATTGAATGAGTGATTCTGGGTTAATCCCTGCAAGTGCGCGATCGATTGTGACATAATCTTCCCCTCAAAAACGATTTGTTTTGCAATTAACGGTGCATATTCCAAAAAAATAATTCCGAATGGCGTGTGCGCGCTATCCGTGGTAATCTTCGCGATTTACGCAATCTCTGTTTTCAGTGGCGGCATAGCGAAAGCGCGGGAAGGAGCGCATCATCTGGAATTTCAGCAAATATCCTTCGCAAATCTAGCTATGACGTCAGAGATTAGCTTTGTCCGAAGCAATCCATTCATTCAGGTAAATCCCTCATCTTCATTCGTGTTTTTAAATTTTTCCAATTTCAGAACGACTTGGGTATTCGCAAAGGCTGTCGGATTGTTCCGTCTGCTTCATCTATTGGAATCTCAGCGGGCGGTGGAATTAATTGGCAGTGTCGTAAAACTAACAGCGGTGAGATCGATTTCACGACGAGTTCTCCGTCGTTACCATATCATTTTTTCAGTTGTGCAATCAGCAAGTTTCACCAACATCGCAACTGTAGCCAAAACTACCGCTGGTCAAGAGCGCTCGTTGATCGTACTTCACCAAAACGCGAATAATCGGAATGTGGAGGAGTCGGAGAACGGTAATTTTCAGTTTATAACATAAATTACGAGCAAATTGGCACCGTCGACCGGAACCGGTTGCTTTTGTCAGAACCGCGCGCAATTCCAATCGCTTTCTTTTTATAGCTCATTCAAGTTGATCTTGGACGAACGTCCGCTGCCGCCGCCCAACTCCGAGGTGTCATTTTGTTTTGTATGTTGAGGCGAACTGTTCGCTTATTGAATTGGAAACGAGCGATTCGATGTTCGGGCGGCGATCGAAGAATTGGGGATGTCGTATCAAATGGCTAATCGGTTTGCTTTTTGCTTCACGCGCACACGTTTCATCGTTCGACGTTTCGCCGGAGAACATCGAACGACGTCTCATTAAATTAACATTCGAATCGGCTCGTTCATTGTGGATAACTAGCGCATGTGGTATTCAGTCCATGCTACATATTCTGCACCTCATACCTTTTAGTAGAGCAGTTAACTTCACCCACTGATTGAATCTTTGCATATCTGTTTAGCTCTTTAGTTCCATCGCTTTGACTCACACACCATTTGTTGGATTTCTTGAATCCCTATGTTTGCGTTGGGTACAGAAAGCGAGATGATGTAGGTCACACGCTGCGGAGAAGATGATTAAGTTGTGATACCGAAGGATTATGCAATGAGTGGCGCGCGTCGGCGTCTCTTTCGTTGGCTTTCTCGTCTATCTGGGTATTGCAAGGGGTTAACGCTGTTGTGTTTTTTAACGAATACTGCAGATTGTCGGGTGTACCTTGTTGTGATTCATCACTCGCTGCCGAATTTCCGTTTTTCTAGGGAGATGCAGAAATTACCGGTTGCCCACCCGCCCCAACACCTCCTCTAGCCCCTTTGTAGTCGAGCGGTTAGTCAGGCCGAGTGTACTTGAGGAAACGGATTAAAACTCCCTTTTCATCCGGTTGCGTGCAGTAATTATCGTTTACCTTCCCGATTAGCGAAGGCGTTGAAGCTGCGCGGCAACTGGCCCTCATCGAATAGCCACTGTAGAAGTGGACGATGGAATTGCGAAGCGTCGTACAGAGCCAATCATAGTATTCGATGAGAAGTTCCGACGTTCGAACACGACTGGTTTGTCGCCTGAGGCGAGACATGATAGTGTCGCGCATTTTTCATCGTCGATAGAGTTGCGAGCCGTAAAAATGATATGTTAATTGTCTTCGGACTTCATGTACAATCATAATTTTTACTGCTTCTCAGTCCGCGAATCCGTTTTTGACGTTCTATATGCGACATCCGCTCTCTTTGTTTTGCGGTGGAACGACGATCGCGAGCGTTCATCGCCCTTTCCCCTTAGGTTCTTATCCCTTTCTCTTCCCCACTCTTCTGCGGAACCCGCGCCCGCAAAGGTCAGATAGAGATGATGAGTACTAAAGTAATAATTGCCAGGGTATCCAACTGACCGTTCCAGATTCTTTGCGCGGTAATTTGTATTTGTATAGGCGAGGAGGAGTCGCGTTCGTCGAATAATAGACTCGCATGGATTCCGTTTCTTACTTTGTCATCTTCGTGGCTCCTTCACGTTATTTTCAGTCCTTATAGGTGACGTCTTCGTGTGCTCCCATGCCCTCGGACTATTACCACCATCCGAGTTTCACCTATTATAGTCTGCCTCATAGAAAACGTGGTCTTCAACTGCACATCGCACAACCTTCATCGGTTCTGTCACCTTCGTTTTACTCATCTTATGGCCCTGCACCTCCCGCGCCTGTTCTCTATCGTCAGTCCAAACCCGAAAAAGAGAAGGACAAGGAGACGAGCGCTAAAAATGCCATCCTGAAGCTGCTCAGACCAAATCGGAAGCGTAATTCTAAACATCCCGTCAATCGGTTTTCCGCGGATTCCTCCAATTTCTCAACGGTTTCAACCGGAACGGAAGCATCCTTCCGCTCGCTACCAAGACACCCGCCGCGGTATTCGTACGAGTGGATTCGCGAGGAAGAGGCGCGCAGATCGCATCCATTGGCTACTTCGTGGAGTGCGGAATTGGACCAAGTGCGCTCACCGATTTCATCGCGAAGGATGCTTACACGCTATACCACGCCAACTCCAACTTGGAACAATCGTGAAACAAAGTATTCCGAAAGTTCGTCGACCGATTGGGATTCTGATTCCTTTAACGACCGATTGCCAAGCAATCCCTATCGCATTCGTCCTCCCCCTTTCGAGCCTGAGGTGGACTACTACGATGATGAAGAAGACACACAGGATATGACCCCGAAGGTTCTTAAGGGGATTCTGAAGCGCAGAGAAAACGACAATCCAACGATCGGTGTTACTCGGCGAAGTACGTAAGAACGTTACGGTGTTGGGAAAGGACAATGTCCCCATTTTATTTCTTCATTTTTGTGACGATGTTTGGGATTTAAATTTTTTATTCGAATAAAGAGCTCTGAATGGCAAACCAATAGTTGCGAATAGTGTGACCGTGCTAACCGTTTTCATTTTAGATATCCAATATGGTCCTGGAATCGTTCGTAGGTTAAAGGAGCGATTCAATAAGATCTCCGGAACTTTGTCGCAAGACGCTGAGATTTCTCCTCATACCAGAAGAAAACGGTATCCTTCGGTCGATGATATTCTCTCTACTGATGAGATCGTCACAGAACGCACAAGACGGGGCCATTTGGAGAACGGGTTTGTATTACACGAATCTGTTTTCAAACCGAATTATCCGTTTCAGCCGCGTAAACGGGTATCATCAGTCTCAAGACAACTTGGAGGATGTCAATCGCACTCCTCAGTTGCAGTCGCCAGTCATATCCACTGTCGTCAGCTCCGTCCCAGCTGACTGTTCCTCACATGGTTTCAATGAAACGCAAGCTTCATACATCATCCACAATCCCAATCGTGTTCGACGCCTTGTGCCTGCTTCCGTTTCTACTGCTTCACAGAACGAACTTGAAAACTCAATTGATGATAATACTTTGGAGCCGATCAGTTTACTACGAGCCAAGTTTGAACGCTCGAGTCGCTCCGCATCAAAAGGCGATGGACCAACTTACCGATCCCGATCGGCTGCTGCACAAAAACATGAAAATGAGACGACAGAGCCTGAATTCCTGCGCGTTCAAAGAAAATTGAAGAAAACTTCCAACAGCACTGAAAATGATTTAAAATTGAACGAAACTGCGCTCTCAAACGGTAAGAATAATATGAAACGAGTTGTTAACGAAACTACTGCAGATTTGAAACAAACGAACGAATACGAGGAGCTGTCCCATCCCCCTGCCGACCCTATTCCCACGGCGCATCCAAACCATAAATCTGATCACCTGATTCCATCAAGTGATCGAAGCCCCCCACCGGAAGAACCGAAACATCACGATTTGGTATTCAGATTCATTTTGTACGCATCTTGTACATTCTTTTGCAGTTGGACGAGGAGTTTAGTGACTCTGATACGGCCTCGTATGAGATGTCATCGGTTCCTGTTCCATCCGCAAACTCTGCGAAGTTTGCCCATGTTGACTCTCTGGAAGTGAAAGAAATGCAGAAACCCGCGGAGACTAACCCCTCGAGACTTGGCCGCTCCAACGGTTCGTTTAGTCACGATTTTCGTTTTTTTTAAACAATCATAATATTTGCATTCGAATTCCATTTGGCTTTCAGAGTTTGCTTTATGTGATTCAGCCAACAGTTGATCAGCTTTCTTGAGATGGAATGTTAACTTTTTTGTACTTTAGATTGCAGTGGAATTGACGAGATGCATCGCCTCTTGAGTCGCTTCCGAAAAACAACTCCGGCGCCTCTCCCACCAGTCGCAAACAACAACAATATAGTTTCGATTTCCGTCGGAGGTGAAGAATCTGTCCGCGGTGAGTTATTCTACTTCTCTCAGCAATGTGGTTGGCTGTTGTCGTCGGTCGGTTGGTGTCAAATGAAAAGGACATGTGACGAAAATGGTGTTCAACGAAAGAGTTACGGTGTAACCGGTTTGGTTGTTCGACAAGACGCCCTTGAAGTGACGCTGACAAAATCAGATCGGAAGTGTTGACGCTGTGCGCGAAAAAGCTGCGCATTGGACTATGAGGCTGACAGTCAGTAATTATAGCTTAGGCTGTCCTTCCTGTCATACCTGTCAGGTTTACGCAGATCGCGATTTTAGGGTTACCTTTGCAGCAGTGTCCCTTAGTTCGCTCCACAACGCGATTGTTGGCGTTGCAGACGTTTATCTTTATTGGTTTTAAGCGATACCACTTTATGACATTTTTACGGCTTTGTTCGCACTTTTTGAGCATACAGCGCGTCAATTGCCTTTAGTGGAACAGAGCCCTAGATGTTCTCGATGCTCGCTTGACCGTTGGCCGCTTTTCGATAAACATCTCTGTTTGCCTGGCTGAAGCCACTCGTAAACGCGTGGATTTGTGTGCATTTGATATGATCAACGCTGTGTTAGGTTTGCAGGTGCTACTGATAACCGGGGTGGCACTGGCGCCAGTCTTTTTTACCTGAGTTGTGCATTAGCTGCTTCTCCAACGCGATAACGATCGCCGTAAGGTCCAGTTTTGGGTGCTAAGGCGATTGACGGTTTTTATCCCTAAACAAACAAAATTTGGAATCATAATGCACGTGTTTGTAAGATAGCGGCGTTCGTACTCTCCTCTCTCGGAAGTCCAATTATTCATTCGGTTGGGACGCGAATCGATTCGTTTCGGGTTACCTTGACGCCCGATCTGACGGGTGTTGAGGAAGAGTGATGACAGTATATTACTACTACTCGAATACTATAGGGCGGCGGTGGTGTAACAATTGCGTCGCCATGTCCTTGCGCGATTAATGTAATCTTCTTGCAGTGTGAACTCATTACTCTTGTTGTTGAGGGATGTTGAGTGGCCTTGAGAGTTTTGCTACCTGCAGAGTGAGTTGAATAACGAGGTGGTTCGACTTTGACGTGGCGCTGACGATTCGGGTTCCGTCGTTTATCGGATCTCGGGATCGCACGCTTACTGTAGTGTTTCGGTTCTTCTTGGAGTGATCGAAATTGATGCTATCGCCATAAAGACTTGGGATGGGTCGCTGCGCGTCAATAATCCTAAAGTGGATTTCAATCGTTTACAACCGAATGGACTCCATTTGAATTCGCGACCCGCTCAGCAGATGTTCCAGCGCGCGTTATCGCCCTCTTTTTCGATTTCGACACCGACAGCTGAGGTAAATGGTGCTGGTGGACAGCAATTTTCAGCGCTGAAAAACGCGCACAACGCAAACACCGCATTGTGGTAGTTCGTTCATGCGCGTCCACTGCATTGTCCGATTACTATTTTCCGGACCCTTTCTGCTGTCGTGACTCGTTTTTGCGCGTATTTGCGCGCAGGCGAGAGCTTCTCTAATAACTGAGTGATTAGTTTCCGCATCATGTCCACGAGTCTCTGTGCTTATCGACGTTCTTTCCTCAGCCTTCCGACGACATCACCTTCCAGTGCACCACGGTTTACGTGGTCCAGCTCTGCTTTGAAAAGCATCTGTAATGCTGAAATGTACTTTCGTAATCCATAACTTGTTGGTTACTATTTTAGACGACGATGACTCAAACTCGAACACCTCACACCAGGCATCGTCGGCACCAAAGCGGCCAGCTCCCGTTACTCAGCAGCCATCTCTGGAGAGCTCTTCGCCCCCTCGCAAGAGCTTGAGCGCTCGATTCCTTGAAACGAAGCAACTGCAGCATGTGGACAACGAAACCACATTCGAAGCGGGAGGCAAACCATACGGGGACGATTTCGTTGAACTGAGTACCGACGAAGAAGGATACAATGTTTGTTTTCACCAAACTTAATTTTGTATAATCATTTGTTTAATACTTCAGAACTGGAGCCATGCTGATACGGAGTCCGACGAGGAAAAAAACGGTCGTGTCACGCTATTGTCAAAGAAGCCATTGGAACACGAACACGTTGACGACATGAAAGCGTTGCGCGAGAGTTTCTTGAAGACCCATTATCCCTCCGATCAGATGACCGATTCATCAGAGGACGAAGATGACGAGGAAATGGAACGACGAAACATTGCAAGCATTATTCGTCCCGCAAACCTCTCTGTTCAAATGCTCGCTGGTGACGGAAACCCAGTGCGGCATTCTCTAGTGAATCTGGTACTTGAAGAAGATCTCCCGATGCTTATGGAAGCGATGTCCGAAGAGGTTGGTTGGAGTTAACTTTCCACAGGAGCGAAAGCTTCTTTTCAGTGCACCGTCTCTTTCGAAGACTACACTGACGAGACCACCGCTTCTACGAGCTCCATCATCCACGCTCCCGACGAACGCCGCGAGCGACGAAGAAGGCGAAACGTACGTATTCAAAAAATTTGTGAATTCATCAACGCTCAATTCAGGTTGATCGCATTTGCTTCGTAGAAGAACCTCCGAAGGTCTTTGCCTACCTCGATGAGCGGCAGTGTGACGACGCCGCGTGGCAGGTCGTCAAGCGCCACTAGACAGAACTGACTTTGTTTGATTTCAGGAAGGAATGGGAATAACTTATGACCAATATCAGAAGATCGTTACTCAGCAAGTCGAAGAGCAATTACAGGCTCAAATGGAGCTGCAACGATGGCAGCAGAGTTTGCAGAAGCAGGAGCCCGTGGAGCGACATAACCTCTCGTCTGACGAATTTGCAGTCGGAGTAACCAGCAAACTCTCGTATGGTGGCGTTCAGTCTTTCAAACAACCACTCGCAATAATTTCCAACGACAACAACACTTCATCCATCTGACTTGATTCCCAAGGTTCGCGATTTACAAACTTAGTGCATACTGATGATCGAATGTTCAGAGACGAATCCGCCACTGATCTCCCTCTCAACGTTTCCATCACAAGAGTTATGCTTTCATCCAGTTCAATCATTGAGGCTGTTTTTTAAACTAATTATCGTGCAGTAACTTTAAGATTTTTTGTTTACTCGCCCGCGCCCTTTCCTCGTGCATATATACTTTCCTCAAAAGACTATAATTATAGAGAATTTAAGAAAATAAACTTCTTACGGTATTCATTATTGCGGTTACTGTACTCAACTCGAAAAGACGGACATTTTCTTCGACGGGCGCGCATCGGAAACACTATTCACTGCTTGTATTTGACATTTCTCAAGCGCTAAATGATTTGTTGCAACAAACATTCCTGAAGATCCTGTCGTATTAGTGTAGTGCATATAGTATTTCGTATTTTGCATCAAGCGGCTTCCTCTCGCAATACTATAGATCGACTATGTGATTCTAACTTTGACGATTTAGAGTTTGTTTACGAAACAAGTCAGCGGAGGAATTAGAAATCGTTGAAAGTGCATTTCAGTCGATTTGATAAACTGGTTGCTCTAGCTGGGATTGCATGAAGAAGACTGATTTTGCTGAGACACCATTCGCTGCACAGCTGTCATCTTGAAGGAATTTCCGCGTTCCATCTTATCCACACCCTCGGCGTTTGTTAATTTATCATGTTATCTGAAAAAAGAATTGAGATGGAGGGGAAGGAACTTGCCAAGTGCTTAGTGAAACGCTTCTCGTCCTCATTCTCGCTCGTTTCATCTCCGTTTGCATTGACTACTGTAGTATGTCCCATTTTGGCCAAATACTGAACATGAGAGAGCGATTAATCACTCGTGACGCTCCCGATCAATCTCGTCAACTTGTTTAGTCGTCGTTGTTTACATGACTTTTTGACTTTCGGTCCACTAGCTCGAATGATGACATAACGAGGAACCCAGCCACCACTATAGCAGCAATAACGATGTAGGACCATCAGCAGGTTATGTTGCAGCTGTCGGGAACATTCCTGCAAAGTGCGGCGTTGTTTTATCTTGGCCAACAACAACAACAACTGGCGCTACTCATAGTCTGCTCCGTTCTCAACTTCGCTGTCATGTTGAAGCGCTTGTCAGTTCATGCATATTCAGTGTTTTGCAGTTTCCCGCAATTTGTGAGGGTGGATGTCGATGATTGTTGTCTAACGCTCTGTGCTGGAGGGAGACCATCACTGAACCCTTTCCCCACCCCTTTCTCTAACCACAGGCATCTAAATAATCATGTTTTGATACAAAACGCAACGGCGGTCGTGTTTGGCGTGTTCGGATTCCCGGAGAGACCGAGAGAATATGCTTTTCTCAGCTCGTAGAAACCACTTTGACGCGAAGAGAAAACTCTCTCCAGCGCCTTCTCAGTCCCTCGCTTCAGAAGTTGGTGGTTCAGCGCATTCCGCCCGCTTCAAACTACCCAATCGAATGAAGTCTCTTCAGGCGTACATCATGCACCACGCCGGTGCAAAAACAGCCTTGTTTCTCGTAAGCTCTTTTTTTACCGTAGTTTCTCTTCCTCTTACCTACTGTATCAAATTTCAATTCTTTGCGGCGTCATCTGTCTCTGACGGATGAATTTCTGAAGAGTAAGCAAACAAAGTGATCCAAACTCAGAAACATTCCCAATAAGCGCCCGTGTCTTGAAGTTTGCGTAATCGTGCTCTCTTTCAGTCCATGCTCGCTGGTGACGGAAACCCAGTGCGGCACTCACTCGTGAATCTTGTGCTTGAAGAAGATCTCCCGATGCTTATGGAAGCGATGTCCGAAGAGGTTGGTCTTAATGCTCCATTCCTTGGTGTTTTATTTACGCAAAATGGATGCCCAAACACATAAATGGCCTTGTTTTGGTTGTTTCTGCTCCTTCGAAATGGTGGGAATGCAATTATCTAGTATGGGAATTTCGCTTTCTTTTCAGCAACGTGTTGTTTTGTTTTGTACTCTTTGTTGACGAGGTACAGTTTTCTGCGCAGGTCCAGCACGCCAACGTCATGGATTATTTTTGGAAAATAGGCCAAATTTGGATATTTTTACCTACGTCACAAATTGGGGAGAAAGGGACGGCGGGGTGATTAGAGCATGCTTGAGCAGCGCGCACTCATGGAGTTAATATTCCACGCGAGCGAAAGCCTCAACAGTCGACCTTCAAGATGTCAGCTTCTTTTCAGTGCACCGTCTCTTTCGAAGACTACACTGACGAGACCACCGCTTCTACGAGCTCCATCATCCACGCTCCCGACGATCGCCGCGAGCGACGAAGAAGGCGAAACGTACGTATTCAAAAAATTTGTGAATTCATCAACGCTCAATTCAGGTTGATCGCATTTGCTTCGTAGAAGAACCTCCGAAGGTCTTTGCCTACCTCGATGAGCGGCAGTGTGACGACGCCGCGTGGCAGGTCGTCAAGCGCCACTAGACAGAACTGACTTTGTTTGATTTCAGGAAGGAATGGGAATAACTTATGACCAATATCAGAAGATCGTTACTCAGCAAGTCGAAGAGCAATTACAGGCTCAAATGGAGCTGCAACGATGGCAGCAGAGTTTGCAGAAGCAGGAGCCCGTGGAGCGACATAACCTCTCGTCTGACGAATTTGCAGTCGGAGTAACCAGCAAACTCTCGTATGGTGGCGTTCAGTCTTTCAAACAACCACTCGCAATAATTTCCAACGACAACAACACTTCATCCATCTGACTTGATTCCCAAGGTTCGCGATTTACAAACTTAGTGCATACTGATGATCGAATGTTCAGAGACGAATCCGCCACTGATCTCCCTCTCAACGTTTCCATCACAAGAGTTATGCTTTCATCCAGTTCAATCATTGAGGCTGTTTTTTAAACTAATTATCGTGCAGTAACTTTAAGATTTTTTGTTTACTCGCCCGCGCCCTTTCCTCGTGCATATATACTTTCCTCAAAAGACTATAATTATAGAGAATTTAAGAAAATAAACTTCTTACGGTATTCATTATTGCGGTTACTGTACTCAACTCGAAAAGACGGACATTTTCTTCGACGGGCGAGGTTCGATCGCAGCATCAAGCGGGGAATCTGAAACGCAAATCAGATATTTAAAGCAAGCGGGGAACTCGGCGCTTACTCGGCGGAGTCGTATTCGCCTTCGGTGATGATCGTATATGAAAAGTCCTCGTCCTCCTTCCCGCCGCCGTTCCTCTCACGTCGTTTTTTGTTGTACTTGAAACAAAGGTACAATTTTGTGATGATGAAGCAAGCGAAGAAAATCAGGACGCCCATCAGAATGAAGCCAAGTACAGCCGCGATGACCGATTCGAACTCGGAGCCAAGTCGCGTGAGGCGGAAACCCATCGCTGCGCCTTCTGACTTTCTGCTGGCGAGTGTTTCGGTCGTTGCAGGTGACGGCGATTGACGAACACAATTAGGGACAATTAGTTCCGCGGCTGCACTGTTTGTCGACACCGCCGGAGAATGACGCGATGTGAATCTTGCGAAAATAAGACGCGGCTGTGGGCCACGAGAACAAACAGGAGGAAACCGATCTGGCGATTTAAGACTTTGCACAGCTGTGCGCTCTCCTCGTCCCGCAAGCACTCTTTCAATTGATTGTTTTTTGATCGCTAATCGTGCAACGTAATCAAGCATTTATAAAGCTATACATTTATATATCTACAAGATTTAAATATTAAACAGAATCCGTGAACAGCAATATACAAAAAAAGAATGGAGCTGTAACTCCTCTACCGGTTTTGAGCAAACGATTACTGTACATAACGCACATAATGCATCCTCACAGTGGTGCCGCGGGAACATGCGTATCCCCTCCTTCCTCTACTGAATCCAATTCGGTCGGCGATGAACAGTTCTCAATGGCTGGTTCATTTTTGCGGAATTCTTCGCGTTCGGCGATTGAGAGAATTGAACCAAACAGAAAATGCTGGATAATGGGAAACTTCTTCATAACCTGGAAACTATGTTTTCAACCATAAATCTAGCTTCGCAATCCATACCTCGCCTTCGTACATCTTAAACATGCCACCATTCATCTTTTCCCAAGACGGCACAGCGCTGATGTTGTACAGCTGGTTGGAATGCTCATAAAATGGTCCAAACTTCGTTTCATTAATGTACTGAACCGATTCGAAGAACAAATTGTCTCCTGCGTGCATCTCAACAGTCTCCGGATTCAAATAGCTATCAGGGACCAAACGTTTCGAGTTATCTAGAAACAAGAAAAGTTCCGTCACGAGACTAAATTTCGAGAAATACCGATAAGTTGTGCACTTCCCCACATAAAGGGAGCAAACTGGAAATCATCCAGTGCGTGAACTCCTCGACTTCCCGCTGGTTCCATACGGTACGTTCTCTGAAGTTTACGGACGCATCTCAAATAAGCCTGGAAGAGTCGCAACACCACCGCTACGTCGTCTTCTCCTTCATGCAGCACGTTCAATTGGAAAAGACAGTAAATAAACATCAAAAAATTCGCTTCGTGTCCTGAAACCGAAAATGGGAGCATATAATGAGTATCCTCGAGTATACCGGATCCGTAATCAATTCGCGTTTGATTACCAAATGAATCCAGAATATAAGGACAAAGTTCGATGACTGCGTCTTTCTTATCCTCGGGAAGCAGACTATCGATGAGGCCCGAACTTTCATTCTTCAATTTGTCGTACCAATCACGATAAGCTTTATTCCCAAAACGCTGCTCCTCCATATCCTTCAAGGGGATCTGTTCAATCCATGTCTGAAATAAGATAGTTTATTAATTCCATTCGAAACAAGAAAAACTGACCTCAACTTCCAAAATCAAGTCGATGACTCCCCATACTCGAGGGTTGACAAATATGTCGGGTGCATTGGAGTCCTTTCCCTTGACAGCCTCGTTCAGTCGATGCAGCATATCCATGTACGCTTTATACGCCTACAATGACATCAAAATTGAATGGATTATTCATGGACGCTCACCTCTGATCGATAGTATTTTGTGACGTCAAATACAGTTTTGATCTCCTTCTGCGGAACAACGTACATCGCTTCCGAGTTCTGAAACGGCGAGTATGCAGTAAGTCGATGAAGCAACTATTCATGAAGCGTTATTACAGTATCACCCCTCCCTTTACAGTAACACATCTTGTAATTTCGCTTAAGCAAAAATCCGCTCGTTCACATTTTGTGCGTTGTCCACGTCCAAATCCAAGGATTATTTGGTGTGCCGCTCTTCCCGGTATCTTGTTTGTCAAATTGCTTTCGCCCGAATCGCGATAATTTCCACGCAGATGCAACGAACGGTCAGGTTTACTCAGCGATAAAGCTAGATTCCCTTGTTTGCTGCTTTTGCGCTTTTTGGAACATTGCCCACTTTCAAATCTCCCGTAAAACTCTTTCGCACATGCAACTGAATCCACAGCAACAACGCTACCGAACAAACGAAAAGTGCAGCCCCAACACCGGCTTCACGGAGAGCGACTTTCGAAATTCCGCAAATTCGCCTTCGCGTGCAAGTGCGAAACGGTAGAACCGTAGGGCACACACTCAAATTCAAACAGTCGACACAAGACCATAATTCCTTGGTCCCGCAACGAGTAGCATGACAGTGCGAATCAATACGATTTCTGTGAAAGAGTGTGCGGCCGTCGCCGCCATCACGCGACGCTCCTACTGTATTTACCATAGCACTAACAATCGGGGTCTTCCGAATTACCATACCTGTCCGCGGTTTCGGTCTTTCCCTCTCTCCTTTTCGTGTCGTCGGGCGCCGGCGCTACGATAGTGCGCGGGAATCGGGGATTCGAAAGTCACCCGAAGCTCTGTTACCACTCCGCGGCTCGCGGATACTGTCGCTCGCTCGAGTCGACAGCGCGGTGGAGTGCTCGGGTTACTGTTGTGTGAGCGCTCAACCATGTTTACTGTGCAAGTTTCGAATCGGGGTTCTTCGCGGGTCGCGACACAAGCGCAATGATATTAAGCGCGTTTCCGCCGATTTATCGTCTTTTGTTCGTTTGCAACGTTTCCTTTCTGCCGCAGACCGTGTCTCGAGCCGACTACGATGATATCGATTGCTCGCCGGTTTGCCGCTCGCGATCGTATCACAAACCACTGCAAAGCTTTTTGAGGCGCACACTGAAGCGCGACGGTACAAAAATCTTACCGTACACGTACGGTACTTTCAGAAAATGCAGCAAATGGATATGTCGCACCACCATGTAGTGGAAACGAAATGATGTATCATCAGGACGGACTGAGCTTGGAAGAATCAGAACTTGTGGACACCGGCGAATACGATGTCAGCGGTTTCAACGACAGTATGGACGATCCTGCAAACTCACAGATGCCTCCTCGCGCCGTTCATCAGTGCAATATTTGCAATAAGATCTTCGTTTCCTTCAAAGGTGAGGCTTTGTTTGAGTGGTTGCAGTAGTCATTTTTTTGCTCATGGAAATGTTTTCCGCCACGCTTTGAATGCCCTAAGCCTTTTACAAACTATGTTGTTGTTTAGGTCTTCAACAGCATGCAGTGATTCATACTGATCAAAAGCCGTTTGGCTGTGACATCTGTGGAAAGTCATTTCGCTTTAAGTCAAACCTCTTTGAGCATCGTTCCGTTCATTCCGGTTTCACCCCTCATGCCTGTCCGTACTGTGGGAAGACTTGCAGACTGAAGGGAAACTTGAAGAAGCATATCAAGACTCATGTAACCACTAAGGAAGAGCTCGACGAGGCCTGGAAACCTTTTGCAAGGTTTTGTGCTACGGTATTTGAAAGTAATCACATTGTATCATTTCAGCAATCGCCGTCCTCCCGCAGACATCCCTGAAGATGCGAT